>PVKY010008087.1:0-14338 GCA_004027775.1 Bradypus variegatus
GTAGGGAAGTTGTGGGAACAAGGATGGCGCTTGTGGTGACAGCCAGTGGTGGGTGACAGGGCATAATTAAGCGCGACAGGGCTTGGAGCAAAGTGGGGCTTTTCACCTCGAAGCCCGTGGAATCCCAGCACTCCCGGAAGCTGGCAAGGGACCTGTGGCTCACCGTTTATTCACCTGCTCCTTCTCTCTGGTTGTTCCCATAAACCCACCCTTGCTGCCCCCCATCTGGAGCCCCTGCCTCCTCTGTACAGGGCTTCAGCCCACTTAACCTGCCTCTGGTCTGCTGCTTGGAGGCTGCCGACCTTGAACTCTCAGTTAGGTTGGGAGCCTCTTCAAGGCTCAAGTCTTATTTTTGTCCTCCCATTGCATCTCCACGCCCTGCAGGCCATATGCCAATTTCTCCATCTCAGTTGAGACCACTGGGGATTTATTAAGTGCCTACCCTGTGCCCAGTGGACACGCTGAAGGGCTGGACCCAGCTCCTCTGTGCATGTGGAACTCCCAGAGGACCCCGTGGGAGATCCACGGTGATGAGGCCGGGTGGTGAGGCCAGATCCTGTCCTCCAGCCGGGGCGCCATCTCCCCTCACCCTGCAGAGCAGTTAAGCTCCTGGGTCACTCTGTTCCAACCCTAAGTATCCTTGGTCAAGCCTCTACCTCCCTGAGCTTTAGTTTCTTCATTGGGGATAAAAGGGGGTCCTGATGATATCTGTCGTGTTGGATTTCTGCAAGTATATCAGGGAGGGAGAGTGCACCCAGTGCCGGGATGGGGGGTGGCTGTGTCATGGGGCAGGGTGTGGAGTGGCAGAGGGGTGGGGAGGGAGGTTTGCTGTCCTGCCCCAGGGGCTGTTCCTAGGCAGAGGGATGACTATTGCAGGGCAAACAAAACAAAGCCTTGACATACCCCCACCCCTACCCCTGCCCGGCTTTACTCCTTGGATGGGTCTGCTGGGCCACCCAGGTGGAGAGGCGCACCTGTCCGGTGGGGGGACCTTCCCACACCCTTCTTGACAATGCTGCAGGGTGACTCAGCCCCAACAAGTCCGCAAGAGGCTGTGCCTTAATCTACCCAGGGGCCAGGAGGAGCTCTGGTCTCCAGGGACAAGCTGTAGGTGCTGGAGAGACGGATAGCCTTGCTGCAAATTCAGGCCCTGCCACTCACTAGCTGGGCAGCAACAGGCCAGCAGCCTCCCTTCTCTGGGCCTGTTTCCTCCTGGGTAAGATGGTGACGGGAGGCTCCAAGGAGATGAGAGCACACTTTGGAAGGTTAACTCCTGAGGCACTGGCATTAGGATTCTGTGGGGGTGGCTTTGGGGAGCTCTTCTCCCCAGAGAAGAGTGGAATTTCTGCCCAGGTCTGGTTCTCCTGGTTGGTCCTACCCTCTCCTGCCCTCTCTGGATTTATTCAGTCTTGGGCACACTGTGTGTTCCCTGCTTGCAAAACCCAGTTAAGTCAGAGCTGGACTATGGAACTGCTGGGCAGTGCCCAGCCCCTCGGAAGTGCACTTTCCAGATCCCTATGGGCAAGCTCTCCAATGCAGTTCCAGTCATCGTTTCTGATCCTTACAGTAAAACTTCTGTAAGGTAGGAGGGCAGGTGTAATCCTCAGGAGGCTGAACCTTATCAGGGGTCACAAACAGTAAGCTGGCAGATGAGCGAGGACCCCGCACAGGGAGGCAGTGGGCTGGCAGGGCCTGAGGTCCAGACATCCAGCAGATACTGACATCTGACATCTGACATCCTCGCCCCTCACCTACCGGCTCTGTGACCCCGGGAATGATATTTAACCTCCAGGACTATACTATTACGTGCCTCATCACATTTGCCATATACTCAGCAGTGTCCCAAGTGCTTAACACATGTCAGCCTGTAATCTTCATGCCATTAGCAGGCACTGTTGTTCTCATTTTACAGACATGATCACTGGGCCACAGAAAGGTTCTGTGACTTGCCCAAGGTCCTAAGGCTGGATGTGGCAGTGCTGGCATTTGAACCCAGAGCATGTGGCTTGAGTCCATGCTTCTTTACTGCCCCACTCTGCCACCTCACCTGGGGCTGCTGTGAGGTCTCTGTGTTTGGCACGTACACCCAGGCACACAGCGCCCAGGACATGACACCTGTTGTTATTATTTATCATTATAATATAGTAGTAACTAACCATCAGCAAGCCCGGTGCTCCCGAGTGACTTCCCCATTTAGCCCCTTCTTTGGGACCTTTGCTTTCCACGAACCGTCTTTTCCTTGTTCCCGCAGGGGATCAAGCTTGAAGAGCAGAAGCCGGGACCCCAGAAGAACAAGGTGGGCTGGGCGGGTGAGCTGACAGCTGGGTGGGCCCAGTGAGGGGGGCCGGGGGAAGAGGAAGGCAGGAGGGGCAGCCAGCGGTCTGTGGGTAACCTACACATCCCATCTGACTCTGATTTTCCCCATCCGACATCCTTGTTAGACTGGTGGTAGGCAGCCAGGAGGACTCGGGTTTGATACCTCTGGGGCCAGCTTCCAAGAAGGCTGGGGACAGAGCTTCAGGCAAGACCTGAGGCGTGGCCTGACTCCTCCCCATGTCCTCCTGCTCTCGGACATGAACAAGGCGCTGTCATGCTCTGGGCTTCAATGGGTGGTCAGCTCTCAGCTTCCGGTTCCATTTCCAGGGGTCCAGTGTGAAGCTCATTGCTTGGAGATCAGCCCCTTTGCCTGGGGGCCCGTGAATGGGATTCAGAGAAAGTGGGGATGTCCAGGGGTCACCCCCAGTGATAGCATCCCTGAGGGGCAGTGTCAGTAGGGGCGCGGAGTTCAGCCTTTGGTATGCTGCATCCTCTGCTGGCAGGGTTTGCATTCAGCTTCTGTCAATTAGGAGAAAAGCTCAAGGGAAGTCATATCCCAGAGCTGCCTCTAGGCTGTTCTTCCACCTGTGGATCTTTCCACGGATGCTCCCAAGCCCCTGGTGCAGCCTGTCCGATCCCCCAACCCACCCCCATCCCCAGACCTGGGAGAGGGAAATGGAAACAGCCACCAGACTTCACGGGCACCCCAGGGACTAATGGGGGCCTTCTCTGCCTTGCCTTGCAGGACGACTACATTCCGTATCCCAGCATTGACGAGGTAGGAGCCCGCCCAGCTGCCCTTGGTGTAGCTTGGGGCAATAACAGTGACTCACGGCTCCTGCCCGTCCCCTCATGGAGAGGCCCTAGCAATGAATCCAGAGAGCCTGAGGTCTCTTCCTGCCTTTCCTTGTAACCTTACCTTTTCCATGTTTAAAATCAGGGGTGCCTTGGGACCCTGAGGTCCACAGGGTTGGGGAGGCTGGAGATGCTGTGGCGCTTAGAGGAGGGGCTCATGTTACCATCTCCGGCCTCATACACCAGCCTCATACAGTAAGGGGGGTGTGTCACCAGGGGCGCCCCTCACTGCCCCCCTGTGGTCCCCAGGCAGGCTGCAGTGCAGACTCTCCCTCTGCCTCCAGGTTGTGGAGAAGGGAGGCCCATACCCCCAGGTCATCCTGCCCCAGTTTGGGGGCTATTGGATTGAGGACCCGGAGAATGTGGGCACGCCAACGTCGCTGGGCAGCAGCACCTGTGAGGAGGAGGAAGAGGACAACCTTAGCCCCAGCGCCTTTGGCTACAAGCTCGAGTGCAGGAGTGAAGCCCGGGTCTACCGCAGACACTTCCTGGGGAAGGTGAGGCTGAGGGGCTGGAAGAAAAGAGCTGCCTGAGGGGGAGATTGCTCTGGGGGAACTTGTGTTCCTTTCTCCAGGGCCCCCTTTTTTCTCTCCCTATCTCTGCGGCTTCCCCATGGTGCCCCCTTCCTTGCTTCCAGCCTCTGCCTTTGGTTGGGTCGCTTCTGGCCCTGCTCCCAGACCCAGTGTGATGGGTCCTTGTGGGGATCTCCCCAGGAAATGTTTTAGGAGGTGATGCAACGGTTAGTATTTGGGGGGTGAAGAAGGGTGGGGTTGAATTTAACTATTCAGGGAAAAATATTAAGTTCTAACACCTTGGAAGCATCTGTTTCCATCTATCTAGTACAAATCCCTCATGCACTCATTCAAGCGGGTCCCCTGGGTCCTTGTACCGGATGAAGCTCTGCGAGCCTCAGATTGCTTAAAAGTGACAGTTACATTTCTTTAAATATACTCTGCCCTTCAGGCTTGCCAGATTCCAGAAGTCCCCAGCGGGTTGTCTCCAGCTGAAGGCAGCTTTGCCACGTCTCCTGCGGAGGGGGCTGCACCAGAGTCCCTGGGGATCTTGTTAAAATGCTGATTCTAGGGCCCGCCAGGATTGGGTTTCCCGGCTGCAGGAAGCCGTGCTTTCATCCAGTGCCCCCTGAGCCCGAGACGACCCTCTGGTCCAGAGGACCTGGGTTCCCTTTGGCTCTGGGATGCTGTTGTTCTGCTTGGCTTTCTCCCCACACTTAAGTTGAATTGGAGAGGGCTGCCTGCCCCTGGGAGCAAGAAGTGGGCGCATATCTTGTGGGGAAGAACTTGAGCTTCAGAGTCAAGGCAGACCTGGGTTTGAACTCTGGATCTGTCACTTGCTTCGTTGTGACTCTGGGCTATTACTTAACCTCCCTGAACTTGGGTTTCCTCATCTGTGACCTGGGGGTGACAACAGACACCTGTGAACTGCATAAAGCTGTGGTCGGGATTAAAGGACAGAACAGGTGTTAAGTGCTTTAACGGGCTCGGTGGTCAGTACCTACCAATGTTATCGTCTCCATCTTCACCATTATCGTCAGCTGTAGAGGCAGCGGCAGCAAGGGCAGCCTTCTCTTGCTCATTGCAGTCTCACTTCTGGTGAAGGAGGTGGCGTGAGGGGACATGCCTGGAGGTTTCCCTCCTCCCCCCTAACACCTGATTTCTGTTTCTAGGATCATCTAAACTTTTACTGTACAGGCAGTAGCCTGGGGAACTTGATTCTGTCCATCCGGTGCGAGGAGGCAGAGGGGATCGAGTACCTGCGCATCATTCTCAGGTGCGGCTGCTGCCCTGTTTGAGGCCATGCCTCTTGGAGGTGGGGCTGCCCCAAGGAATCCAGAAATACCAGTCTGCCCAGTCTGGCCTGGGTATGCTGAGAGGGAGGGCGGGCCGGTGGGAGTCCTGGGGCTAGGTCCCAGGTTGCAGGGCAGGGAGACCAGGTGTTCCCACCAGCTGGCTGATGGCAGAGTCAAGGGTGGTTTCCGGTCCCAGGCTCACCTGCACCCCACCCCTACCTGTCTCTTTTTCTTGTGGGAGTCTGTGGCTCTGAGGCAGATGGGGAGAAAAAGTAGGGACGGCTCGGTATGGGTCATCCTGCTGGAGATACAACTCCAAGTCCTCCTAGGAGAGGGTTTGCCAGAATGCCACCTACGGCGTACATTCTATCGGGGAAAACAGCTTCCAAAGCATGTGTGGTGTGGCCTGGGTTCCCTGGAATGGAAGGGTGCTTAGAGAGAGTGCTGGTTTACAGCTGGAGCCCGGGCTCCTGTCCCCGGCTTATGACCTCCTCAAGGGCAGGACCTGGAACTGGTTTCTGTTTAACTCAGCTGGCATGTTTTGAAAACTTTCTGTGTACCAGGAACTGTGATGGGTGCTGGGAATATGATGATGACCAAGACTTGGTCCCTGTCCTCTAAAGGCTTAAGGTCTAGGGGGAGAGAATACCGGAATTTTCATAGCTGTCACAGGTGTTACTTTAGCGACAGGCACAGGACTCACGGGAACACCAAGGCGTCTGTGTCTTGTTTCCTCTGACCTTGGCGCGAAGGTGGAGAAGCTGGGAGGGCTGTGTGGAGGCCAGGTGCTGCTGCCGGGAGACTGCCGTGAACTTGTCAAGCTCTCAGTCTGTATTTGTGAATCAAATTGGAAGTCCTTGCAGGTCTTTGGAAAAGAGCAATACACCCTCCACCCCCAGCCCCTGAATTTGGAGATAAATATTATTGGGAGCAGGGACACATAGCCCTGCTTCAGGGGAGGGGTGCAGGGTATGAGGAAGTTGTCATCACCCATCCAGTCTTGGTTTGATTTTTATTTAGAAAGGAAGCAATTTTCTTTACAGAGGTTTATCTGGCTAGAAATCATATTTGCAAGGCATGGAAGAATCAATTAAGTAGCAGAGTGAGTTTTTTTTTGAGGGGTAATACTTGGATTGCCATCTCCAGGGATTTCTAGTTTAATGAACCTCTGTAAAGAAAATTGCTTCCTTTTTTTAATAAAAGGCATACCAAGATTGGGTAGGATTTCTGAGCCCGATGACAGCTGGAACCCAAGGATCTAAGCCCCTTATTCCAATACTATATCCTATCTGAAATACTGCATCAGGAATGAAAGCTAGGGAGAGATGCCAGGCACATAAGACAGACTTTGATGATTTTTTTTTGTTTTGTTTTTTGTTTTGGCATGGTAGGGGCACAGTGGAACTAAAATGAAGAAGTTATTTTAGTACCCCTTTTTTAGAAAGTGATGTAGCATGGGAATATATGAGATTGGAGATTGTGGAAGAGTCCTGTAACTTTTAGGAGTGGAGGCTAGCCCTAGAACAGTCTGATTTCATTCCGCTTTTTTTATTTTGGGTCAACAGCATTTGAAATCAATGCCTTGGGGAGCCCAAGGGTAAGCTCGGTTGTAGCTCTCCCAAAGAGAAAGCCACCAGGTATGGGGCAGAGAGAAACCACACATCAGAGAGGAAGTTGGACAGTCACGTTATGTACTTGGAGTGATGGCCAGGCCAAACTGGAAATCACACATAAGAAATTAGCCCCTTGGTTTAGTAGCTCTACCAGACCCGAAGAAGAAATTATCCAGGGATGAAATTCCCCTGCGGGCATTGACTACTGTTCCCAGCTTCTTTCACGTATTTCTTAGGCTTCTGGATTATTTCATTGATGTCACAAACATCCAGCTCTCCAGCCTAAAATCTGAGAAGAGTATTCTAATAGCCTCTGTATGTGCCACAGAAGTCGCCAAGAAGAGTCTACCCACAGTTTCGGCACAAATAACAAGCCTTGGTTTATTTCTTCCTTTTCAAGCTTGAATATAGAGAAGATGAAAACAAAAACAGAAACAAAAACCCTCACAGGAGGGCATAATGTAGCATAACATAGCATTCAGGAGGTAGAGAAATAACAGAGTTTTGAAAAAGATTTACTACAGAAAATCAGGTAAAATTTATATACTATTAACTTTGTATTTTCAGGAAACTTCTAGAAAAAAATAAATACTATGACAGAAAAGACAAAAGACTGGGCAACAGGATGAGATGAAAAAGTTGCTGGTTAAGCTAAGGAAATAATATAAGAAAACTAAAACTGGCCAAACAGAATAATACATGTTATTAGAAGCAGTAAAGGGCAGCATCTACTTTATGGAGGATCGTGAGCAGTAGTTCAAAATGTAGATAATTGGTGTTCTTAAGCTGAACCTGCAGATCAAAATAACTCACCCAGTAGCAGGCAAAAATCAATGAAAGGAAACCAATAGTTGGATGTATTTTGATGAAAATTTACTGTTACTGATGTAAAATCACTGGTAGAATGATGCATTCCAAATAATGCGTATATGAAATATGAGAATATGTATACATAGAAACAGAAAATAAAGAAATTGTAAATAAGTAACTGGTTATAGAAGGAAGTCTGAGTACATATTTGCTGATAATAAATGTAAATGAGTTCAATTCTGCTGTTAAATAGCAAAGATTCTTAATTTGGGTTATCCCCTCAAAATAAAACCCACAAATCCATCTCATGCTCTCTCTCTGTATTTGTGTGTGTGTATACACACACATACATGCACATATATATACACATAAATATATGTATGTGTAACTTATTAAAGAATGTAACTCAGAACATTTAAAAAGAAAAGTGTCCAGAAAAAGATACCATAAGCAGATGTGAAAGGAAAGCAAGATTGGCAGTATTAATATAGAAAAGTAGAATTCAAGGAAAAAAAAAAAGCAATTGCTATGATAAAGAGGATAATTCATAACAGGTAAAGTCCACAACAAAGATATTTTCTATATAGAAAAATGATTAAATTATGCAGAAATTATAGTAGATTTAACACATTTCTTATCACTTGACAGATCAACTAGGAGAAAATTGGACACATACAGCTAATCTCATTAATATTATTTATGTCAATTATATATATCTATATCTAGCTTTTAAACTCTAAACGGAGATTATTGCTTCTTTTAAAGTCCTTGTGGAATATTGATGCAAATTGATTGCATACAAGGCTAGTGGTTTACTGTGGATCTGATACATCAAAATCATCTCAGAGCTTTAAAGCAACAAAGCAAAGCAAAACAAGCAAACAAAACCCAGAATTCCAGACTCCAACCATTAAAAATTTTAATGTGATTTAAATGAATTAAATGTAAATTAAATGAATTAAAATGCATATCTCTATTGACATTTATATTTATTCTTATTTTCTTTCCTTTAAAACACAAAATGTAGCATTCTGTAGAACATACTGTTCTGTAACTTGCTTCTGTTAACAATATGTCTGAGAGCTGTTTTATATTAGTACATAGTGAGCGTCTTAATTCATTTTTACTGCTGTGTATTCACTGCATGGATGTGAAATAGCATATAAGAGATCCCCTATTGGTAGCCGTTGCCAGTCTTTTGGTATCACAGTTAATGTGTGATGAATAACCCTGTACAGATGTCAGTTTGTACAGATTAAGATAAATTCTCAGAAGAGAGACAGCTGGGTCCAACATAAATATATTTTTATTTTAATAGATATTGCCAAATGGCCTCTTTCATATAAATTTGAACTCCTACCAGCAATGTATGCATCTGAGTGTCTATTTCTCCAAGCCTTTCTATCAGAATATATTGTTAAACACTTGGATTTTTGCCAATATCATGGATGAAAATGATGATATCTTAGTGTAGTTTCGATTTACCATAATCTTACTATGAATGATGTTGGACATCTCTTTGTATATTTAAGGTCCATTTGTATTTATTTTCTGTGAACTGTCTGCTCATAAGCTTTGCTTCTTTTTCTTTTTAAATTTAAGCTGGAGAGCTGGTTAAATTTTCTCTTTTTAAAAATCTTGTGGGTAGTTCCTGAGAGCAGGTAGATTTAAGAACCAGTCTTTTGAGCCACAAAGTAAATCTAAATTAATTTCAAAAAGTAGACACTTCATAGGATATATTCCCTTCCAACTTGTAAATAAAACTAGAAATTAATAACAAAAGTTGTTTTTTTCTAAACCCATTTAACCACTCAGAAATAAACAATCTCAACACTTTCATAAATAACTTTGGGGCCACAGAGGAAATTAAAACTGCAGTTATAAAATATTTTTAAAAAATAATAATACTTACAATATTACATATAAAACTTAGAGATTATGTCTTAAAGCTATACTTAGAATAAAATTTATTGCCCTAAATGGCTTCTTGTTAAATAAGAAATACTGATCTTATTTAAGATGGTTGCCACTGGTAACCTCTCCATGCCTGTTTCCTTATCTATGAAATAATGATAATACCATCTCCTTTTCACGATTTTGTAATGATTAAATTTATTGAGTGCTTATTATGTGCCAGGTCCTGACATACCTGTAGCTTCTCAATAATGGTAGTTGCTATTATTAACTCTATTATTACCTAAAGAAAATTAAAGGAAGGGATTAATAAAGATTAAAGCAGAAATAAATATATTAGAAATAAGAATACTAGACTTGATGAATAAATCTAGACTACTTCTGGGGATGCAAACCAACAACAAAATAGCTAACTATCTAGCTTGTCTAAAATAGAGAGAAAGAAAATAAAAACACATAAATTTAGGTATAAAAAGAGCATATAACCATAGAAGTGAAGAAGATTAAACAATGACTAATGTGTGCTATTTTCAACCCAAGGGATTAAACTAACATTTTTATTTGAAGTGGATGATTTTAGAAGAACATATACATTACCAAATTTAACTTGAGAGACAAAACCTGAACAGATCAGTAATATGGAATGAATTGAAAAAGTTCTCAACAAATTTGCTCACCAAAAGTTTTTAGATCTAGATGGTATTGCAGATAAGTATTTTAAACGTTCAAGAAACAGATTTCATTCTATTTAAACTATTCAAGAGAAAATAATAATATAGAAACCTTCCTAATTAATTTAACAATGTTTAAAAAGATCCTCATGTAAAAAAAAAAAAAAAGGCCAGAGAAATAAAATTCAAAAAAGAAAGAAAAAAATAGGGGCCATTATACCTTATGAATATTCTAAATAAAATACTGCTTCCAGCAACTCAAGTCCAAGTAGTCTATTAAAAGAATGATTTGCTATAGGAGTGCAAGGATGGTTAATTTTAGGAAATTCGTTTATTCATTTAGCCTTTGTTTAACCAAGGTTCAGTATGTGCCAGGTTTTGTCTAGTGATAGGGATGCTGTGGGGAATAAGCTCTCACCTTGTTAAGTGACTGGAGAACGTTTTCAATGCATGTTGCTGTTCTCAGTCTTACTCATCTTGTTATGGACATGGACCGGTACAGGCTAGCGAGGGTGATGCAGACAGGATGGTATGGGAGAACTGAAAGAAGTTCGAAGTGGCTCAAGTGTGGAGTGTGTGTAGGGTTGAGAGATCGTGCTGGAGAGGTAGGAAAAGAGTAGGTCAGATAAGGACTCTACTTAGGAGCCTGAATTAGGAGCCTGGATTAGAGCAGTAGGGGAGCTACTGAAGCAAAATGTCATGATCCAATTTGATTGGATCATGATTCAGTTTGCATTAGAAATGATTCAATTTGCATTAGAAATCATGATCCAGTTTGCATGAGAAAGATCAGTCTGGCTAGTGTAAGCAGGATGGGTTGGCCGGGAGAGGCAAGATGGAAACAGGGAGGTGAGTCAGGTGGCTGCTGCAGTGAGCCGGGTGATTATTACAGGTAGTCATTCCGGCAAGAGAAGATGATGGCTGGGGCCACGAGGTTGTGTAATGTGAGCGGAGCCCCAAAAGCTGGGCCACCCAGCAGCGCTGATGAGACCTGAACCAGGGTGGCTTGTTCTGAGGATAAAGTGAGTGGAAAATTCCAGAACACCTGGGGCAGACTGACTTTAAGAAAGACAACCAAACATGTCAACAAATGGGAGATGGATTTACTGCTGATGAAAGGCAAATACTGTAACAATTTTGATGATTTAAAATAAATATGTTTAAGATCCTAAAAAGATAAAAGGTGAATAGCATCTATAAAATGGATAACAAATTATGACACAGAGAAACAAATCAAGAACACATGGATATAAAAAGAATACTGGGAAAAAAAACATTGTTGAAATAATGCAACTCGATACATGGGATAAAATCTAGCTATTTAAGGAGTGAATCTATAAATTGGAAGAAAGTTTCAAGGAATTCATCCAGAAAACAGAGCAGATAAAGAGAAGAAAAAAAGAAGTACTTTTGGAAGTACTTTTTAAAATTAATTTTTTAATTAAGAAAGTAATTTGTTTAAAAAGAGGGTGGAACTAAAATTGATTCCCAGTCCTCCCCTCGAAGAGGGGGAGATAAATAACTTTAGAGTTTGTTGGAAAAATATGTAACTATGTTTATTGGAAGTTATAGAAATACAATCTATAGCTCCAAACAGAGCGATGACAAGAGAATTTAAAAAAAGAAAGAAAAAAAAATTTATTCAACTGAAGGCAGGAAGCGAAGAAAAAAAAAAGGAAAGAAAACTCAGGGTAATGGAAAACACAAAATAATAGAAACAATTCCAAATATGTTAGTAATCACAAGTATAAATAGATTAAATTGACCTATTAAAACATCAGACCATCAGATTGGATTAAAAATCCAGCTATATACAGCTTATAAGAGACATACCTAAAGCAAAAGGATGTAGAAAGATTTAAAGTAAAAGTTATGGAAAATGATACACTGGGAAAAACTAGCCAAGAAAGTTGGCATAGCAATATTAATATCAGACAAAAGAGAAGTTTAGGAAAAAGACCTTAGTAGAGATGAACAGAGCACTGCTTTGTAACCTGAAAATCCCTCCCCACTCCTGATGTTTCTCCCTGTGTGGCGGGAGCACCCCTATCCTCTCTCCATCCCCTCACCACTTCTCCTTGGGGCAGAGGAGAGAACTGATCTGATGGGTGAGTTTGGGAGCAAGGACTTGGCATGTGTAGCTCCAGCTCATTCCCATTTTGTTCCCTTGGGAGTTAGCTTCTCACAGCGTATTATCCTCTGCTCCCAGATGCTAGAAGGTTCACCTCCGCAGACCCCACAGGAGGAGGCCTGCCCCTGCCCAGCACTGGGTGATAAGTTTGGCTAATTATGGGTTTAGTTAGAAGACCCATTTCATTTTCACACTAAGCTCTGTGCCCCCACTTGGCCTTCTGCAGTAACAAAGGAGACATTTGACTCCTGACTGCCTTACTCATTATTTTTTTTGGTTGTGTCTTGATTTGTTCAGAACAAATCAAGCAGCTTCCCCTGCCCTTTACTGGGTCCCTTCAGAGAGCCCAGCCTACATGATGATTGAGAGAACAGTCTGCCCAGAAAATGTAACAGTCATGTGCTTGTATTTGATAACATAGCCTTGAATTACAAAACAAAACAAAACAAAAACAACAACAACAACAAATGTAAGGAGAAGGAGACAAATTCTGTTACAATGGGAGCTTTTGATACATCTCTCTGAAACCAATGGATCAAAAAGACCCAAAATTCTGAGGGTATAGAAGATTTCAGCAATACAACTAAATTTGATTTTGTAACATATATTCCTGCATTCAGTAAAAGCCCACCTGGACATGACTCCCAGTGCTTTAAGTCTCCCTGGCAATGTGGGACATGACTCCCAGGGATGAGCCTGGACCAGGCATTTGGGATTGAGAGCACCTTCTTGAACAAAAGAGGGAAGAGAGATGAAACAAAATAAAGCGTCAGTGGCTGAGAGATTTCAAATGGAGTTGAGAAGTCACTCTGGAGGTTACTCTTATGCATTTATAAATATCCCTCTTTAGTTTCTAGTGTATTAGAATAACTGGAAGGAAATACTTGAAGCTGTTAAAATGTAACCCAGTAGTCTTGATTCTTGAAGATGATTGTAGAACTATATAGTTTACACTGTGTGACCATGTGATTGTGAAAACCTTGCGACTGACATTCCTTTTATCCAGTGTATGGACAGATGAGTAAGAAATAAAGACCAAAAAAAAAAAATGGGGGGAGGGGATAATGGATATGGGATGTTTTGGGTGTTCTTCTTTATTTTAATTTTTTTTTGGAGTAATGAAAATGTTCAAAAATTGATTGTGGTGATTATTGCATAAGTATATGATGATACTGTAAACCATTGATTGTACACTTTGGATGATTATCTGGTCTGTGAATATATCTTGATAAAATTGCATTAAAAATAATAAAATAAGAGCCCATATGGAACATGAAAAAAAAATCCATGTATTAAACCAATAAATTTTAAATAATATGTGGAGCATACTCTCTGAATATAAGGGAATTGAATTAAAAATTAACAAAAGACTGAAGAAGACAGCCGTGCCAGTTTGAATGTATTATGTCCCCCAAAATGCTATTATCTTTGATGCAATCTTGTGTGGGCAGGAAACATATTAGTGTTGATTATGCTGGAATGTTTAGGATTAGGTTGTTTCCATGGAGATGCGCCCAACCCAACTGTGATGATAACTCTGATTGGATAATTTCCATGGAGGCGTGGCCCTGCCCATTCAGCATGGGCCTTGATTAGTTTACTAGAGCATGATGTAAGCTCAGACAGCAGGAGCAAGCTTGCTACAGCGAAAAGGGTCACTTTGAAGAATGCATAGTAGCTGAGAGAGGAGCTGCAGATGAAAGACAGTTTGAAGATGGCTGTGAAAGCAGACCCTTGCTCCAGAGAAGCTAAGAGAGGACAAATGCCCAAGGAGCAACTGAGAGTGACATTTTGAGGAGGGGCTGCAGCCTAGAGAGGAATGTCCTGGGAGAAAGCTGTTTTGAAACCAGAACTCCAGAGCAGTCGCCAGCCACATGGCTTCCCAGGTAACAGGTTTTCTGAATGCCATAGCCCATCCTCCAGTGAAGGTACCTGATTGTTGATGACTTACCTTGGACATTTTATGGCCTTAAGACTGTAACTTTGTAACCAAATAAATCCCCTTTATAAAAGTTGATCCATTTCTAGTGTTTTGCAAAAAGGCAGCATTAGCAAACCGGAACAAAAGCTCATATATTTGGGCAGTTTAAAAAACCTTTTAAAAGATTTTATTTTTTTATTAGAAAAGTAGTAGATTTACAGAAAAATTACGCAGAAAATACAGAGTTCCCATATACATCCCCACCCTCAAACACAGTAAAAAAAATCCTTTTAAAAACTC
>PVKY010008088.1:0-14367 GCA_004027775.1 Bradypus variegatus
GCGGGCAGGGGGCGGGGCCCGGCTCACGTGGCGCGCGGCTCCGAGAAGACGTCGCTGTGGATGTGCAGCATGAGGTCCCCGCCCGCCGAGTATTCCATCACGAAGCACACGTGCTCGGGCGTCTGGAAACAGCCGAACAGATTGACCAGGAAGGGGTGCCCGGCGCTGGTCACCGCCGCCAGGATCCGCTTCTCACACATCAGGCTGGAAGGGGTGGGGGGCCGGGGTCAGAGGCCACACGGCCGCCCCGTACCCCCGGGCCCCACACGCTGCGGAGTTGAGAGCCCCCCTGGTTCTGCGTTCGGATCTCACTTTGCTGCCCAGCGCTGGCCAGTGCTTAATATCTCAATGTCGGCGGCCTCCTTTGCCAAATGGGCACCCAGAATCCATCCCTCCTCCTGTTAAGGGCCCCCCCAACATCCCGCTGGGGTACTACCAGGAGTGAACACAAGGTCCAGACAGATCAGAGCACCCCATCTTTCTGGTCAAGGATTGACTCTGGGATGGACAAGCCAAGCCAACGGGGCTCAATCCCAGGATTTCCGCTGGAATTTTTGAGGAAGAGCTAAAGTTGGTGGGATGCACCTGAAGCTGCTGGGGTGGGGAGCAGTCCCCACGAGGGGGTTGCAAGCAAAGCCGCCCACACAGCGGAAAGCAGAACAGAGAGGCAACTTCATCTGAGCATCTGGATACAGCCATGCCTGAAGGCTTCCCATCCCTGGACTTTCCCAGTTCATACCAATAAATTCCTTTATTTGTTTAAGCCTGTTTGAGTCGGGTTCCTGATTAATAAAAGGATGTCGGGAGGACTGGGTATAATCTCAGCATCTCTACCCAGTATTTTATGGGGCCCAATGCTTTAGATGTATCCTGACAGTTGATCTACCCGACAGTCCTGCAAAGAGGCATAGTTGCTCCCCTTTTCCTGACTGGGAAGCTGAGGCTCAGAGGGTGAAGTGATTTCCCAGTATCCCCGTGCATGCTATTGGCAGAGGTGGGACTCCAACCCAGCCCCCTGACCCCAAAGCAGAGGCAATTCAGGCCCTGCTGCCTACGGGCTGTGGGATCCTGGACAAATTGCTCAACCTCTCTGTGCCATTAGCAGAATGGGGGACAATGACAGTATGTTTCTTATAGGGCTGCTGTGGGGAATAAGTTACCGAAAGTAATGCACACAGAGGGTGCTTTAGATGAGTTGTCATTATTTTAAAGACTAGCTTGATAAGGAGAGTTGATTGTTATCAGTCAGTCTCACGGCAGCTCCAAGGAGAGGGCTGTTCTGTCCCCAATTCCCACAAGAGAAGACCAAGGGCCCCAGAGGGCCTGGGCAGGGTCCCCACCTCTCCACCTCATCTCGGGCCACGATATCCCCTTTCTTCAAAGCCTTGATGGCGAACAGCTCCCCGCTGGGCCGGAATTCGGAGAGCAGAACCTGGAATCACGGTGGGTAAAGTGGCCTTACCAGCCAGCCCAGGGGCCCAGGGCTCTGGACTGTCAGCCCCTCACCCCCCAGCTCACCTTCCCAAAGTGACCCCGGCCCAGCACCGCCAGGAACTTGAAGTCCTCGAGGGTCAGGGGTGACTTCCTCAGAGGGCTGTGGAGAGAGGACGCTGGTGGGGACAGGGGGCAGAGGATGGGGGCTGTGGGCAGGGGAGGGCTGGGGCAGGGGGCATTACCTGCACAAGGCAGGGCCTGGGGTCTCCTGGGTCTCTGAAGATGGCTCAGGAGTGACGGGAGGTTCCCGGATCGGGGAACTCTGCAGAGAGGAAAGAAGGTCAGAGGGAGGGAAGCAAGAGGGGTGCCCTAACCACAATGTCCCCCCCAAGGCCCTGCATGAACTTCCCTGTCACCTCTCTGTCCTCATCTCTTCCCCCATTCACCCCTTTGCTCACTGCCCTTCAGCTGTTCTGTTCCCCCCACTGTTCCCTTGAACATACCAGGCACAGTCCTACCCCAGGGCCTTTGCAAAGGCCATTCCTGCTGCCTAGAACTCTTTTCCCAGATGTACGCAAGGTTCCTCCCTCATCTCCCGAGGCGGTCAGCCACCTTATTAAATAACACAACTCCCCGCACACTCCCATCCCCCACCCCCACTTTATTTTTTCCACGTTCTAAATATTTCCACATTCTAAATACATTTTATCATCTACCTACTTATTTTGTTAATTGGCATGTAGTACTTAATTCTTTGTACTGCATGCATGTATAACTGAAAAGCACCAAACTATTTTTTATCGCCCATCATTTTATTATGTGGCACACGTTATATTATTTTACAAGCCAACGTCCTTTTAAAGTAGGCTGGATGCTGGCAGGAAATTATGATATACAATTTCTTCTAAGGTGCAAAACTAATTTTTCAAGTGGAAAAAAAATTACTCATTGGCCCATCTCCCTCCTCCTACAAGAAGGTACTAGAGAGAAAAAGTCAATCCAGGCAAACAGATGTACGATGGGGAGCCAATCACCCTCCCCAAAGCCATTAGAGATTTCATGGATTATCTGTCTAGATTCATTCTATATCCACACGAGCAAAAATGCAGTACAGGCTCCATTTTTTTCCCACCCACTATTGACGATATTCTAATCTTGCACTTCCCACCTGATAGTTTATCTTGGAAATCCTTCTACACCAGCACACAAAGATCTGCTTGGTTTTTAACAGCTGTGTACTCTTCCATCTTGTCATTTATTTAGCACCAGCGCCTACTGAGGGACCCTGAGAATGCTTCCACTCTTTCAGCCACACCAAGCCACTACAGTGAACATCCAGAATATATGTATTTGCACGTGTGCAAATGTCTAGGAGAGGAATTGCTGGATCAAGAGAATGTTCACTCTTAACTCAGCCCCCATCACCAAATCCCCTCTCAAGGGGATGCACTGATTCACACACTTCTGCCAAAGTCTCTGCTTCCCCACATCTTCTCCAGCACTGGGTGTTATCAAACATTTGATTTTTTTTTTTTTGTCAACCTCAAAGACAACTCATTTCATTTAATCCCCCAGAGCATACGCTATTATTATTTCCTTTTTTTTTCAAATGGGGCATAAAATACCTTCAGCAAGGTGTGCAGGGGGGCAAGCTCTCACATATCTGTCCCCTCTGTAACCGTCAGCTAGACTGGCAGTTGGCCAGTTCTAGCTCGCCGACTGTTTTTGTGCAGCTAAGAATAGGTTTTCCACTTTCCAATGGTTGAAAAGAATCACAAGGAAAACAATACTGGCCGGCACGTGAAAATTAAAATGAAATTCAAACTTTGGGTGTCTATCAGTAAAGTTTTGCTGGAACCCAGACATACCCCAATTGCTAGTGGCTGCTTTTGTGCAGCAGTGACAGAGATGGCAAGTGGGGACACAGAACCTCCTGACTGGCCAAAATGAAAATATTGACTCTCTCTTACTTTACAGAAAACGTCTGCTGCCCTGTGACCCAGGCAGGCTCCCCTGGGCCCTATGCTGTCAATATCCTCCACTCAGAGGTTACTGCTCTCTTGACTTCCATCATTGACAGTTTTCAACCAGGACCCCAATGAACACAGCGGTGAGGCTGTTTGCTACAGGTCACACGAGGAGATGGCAGTGCAGGCCGCCTGGCTCCTGAGTGCACATTTTTAACCAAGGTCAAGCGCTGGAGCCAGGGGAGAAGAAGGGGAATGCTCACCAGACTTGACGGGCTGGAGAGAGGACCTGGGGGGCTCTTCTGGGGTGAGCTGTCGGCCCCAAGGTTCAGCTTTTCCACGGAGATGTCACTGCCAGAGGGGAAGAGGGCATGTCTGGGGAGTGATGCAGTGGTGGGGGGCACGGCTGAGACTGCAGGGCCCTCCCTCCCTCCTTACCCCATGGGCCGTGTCTCGGGTCCCGGAGACACCCCAGGACTGAAGCTGCCCATGGCCGTGGCGTTGGGAATGAGCCTCCGAAGCAGCCTCACCCACGTGGCAACGTCAATGTTCATTTGCCTGGCACGCTGGAACGCCTTCCCTGGGGGCACAGGGTGGGGCAGGGAGCAGGCAACACCCTCCGTGACCCTGCCCAGGAACTCCTGGCCTCACCCCAGGCCTGGCCCACCCTCTCACCCTGCTGCTTGGAGAAGATTTTCTTCTGCCGTTGGAGCCGGGGGATTCTCTCAATGACTGGGTTCCGGAAGGTGACCTGGGGAGGTGAGAGAAAGTAAGGACCCTTTGCCTGCCTCTGGGCAGCTTGGCATGGAAGGTGTTGGAAGCATAAGGGTGTGTGCCCCAATGTTTGGGGGTTCAGATTCCTCGGCAACATATCTGACCCTAGAATACCATGGCATGTTATGCAAAGGTCATGAAACCAGTGCATTGCTAATGGAACCAGCTTCTGGAGCGCCATCTTGGAAAGGCAAGAAGCAGGCAACCAGCCCCTCCTCCATGGAATAGGGAGATCTGCTAGTTTGGATGTATTATGTCCCCCAAAACACCACTGTCTTTGATGCAGTCTTGTGTGGGCAGGAAATGTATTTGTGTTGATTGGGTTGGAGACTTTTGATTGGATGTTTCCGTGGAGATGTGATCACTCAGCTATGGGTGGGATCTTTCATTGGATGGTTTCCATGGAGGCGTGGCCCTGCCCATTCAGCATGGGCCGTGATTAGTTCACTGGAACCCTATATAGGCTCAGACAGAAGGAGCGAGCTTGCTACAGCCAAGAGGGACACTTTGAAGAATGCACAGGAGCTGAGAGAGTAGCTGCAGCTGAGAGACAGTTTGAAGACAGCCGTTGAAAGCAGACTCTTGCTCTGGCCTTAAGACTATAACTGTGTAACCAAATAAACCCCCTTTATAAAAGCCAGTCCATTTCTGGTGCTTTGCAATCTGGCAGCATTAGCAAACAAGAACAGAGGGGATCTGATGTGTCAAAGTTTATATCCAAATCTAGCAAATGGTCCTACATTATCTAGTGCTCTGCTTCTCCAAGTGCAGTCCCAGACCAGCATCAGCTGGGAACTTGAGGGAAATGCAGACTCTCAGGCCCCACCTCTACCCACCAAATCCAGAAACTCAGGGGTTCAGGACCCAGTCCTCTGCTTCAACAAGCCCTCCAGGGGGGTTAGCCACCCACAATTGGAAACCACTGGTCTAGTCTAATTCTCGCAACTCAAATGCATTTTCTAGAAGGCACAAAAGTTGCAAAAAACAGTCTGAGGTGGTTGCCACTAGCCACACATGGAGACTTAAAATTAAATTAAGTAACATTAGGGAAAATACGAACTTCAGTTCCCAGTCCTCGCCACACTCACACACCTCATGGCTACCATATTGGATGGCGCAGCCACAGACAGCACTCACCCATTGTAGGTTCATCCACAACAGAAACATAGAAGGTTCTGTGGGATAACGATTTGTGGAAGGCAAAAGAATAAAACAGAAGGCTGAAGGTAAACCTTGCAGGTAGGTGAGCAGGAATGCTTCAGAATTTGCCCCCCTGCCGTGGGCCACCCACTGCCACCCACCACTTCGTTTTGGATAGTTTTCCTAATGGATCTCACCGCCCCGTCATCTGAAGTTAGCCCTTCTCTCTGCTTCTTTCTTCCTGGGGTTCTCGATTACCAGATCATATAAGAATTTCTGCATGGGGATAGGAGCATGAGGAGATATATACATACAAAACGGGGCACGTGTGTACATTAGGGCCAAATTTAAAGAACTGTGAAGGAGAATTTTGGCTAAAAGAGGGGGCCGGTGACTTTCTTGGTGCCTCAGTTTCCTTCTCTGTCAAAGAAGACGAAAAACAGGCCCTGCTTCACTGGGCTGCTGAGAGAATTGGTGAGTTGAAGTTCGTAAAGCATTTAGGACAGTTTCTGGCTGGTACAGAGGCTGACTGGGGTTCTCAACCTGGGGACACGTGGCAACATCTGGGGACATTTTTGGTTCTCATGACTGGGGGTGGGGAGGGTGCTATTGGCATCTAAAAGGTCGAGGCCACAGATTCTGCTAAACACTCTACAGTGCACACAACAGCCACCTCAGGGAATGATCCAGCCCCAAAGGTCTGTATTACCACTTGTGGCAGAACCTGACCTTGGCCTTGGCCCTGACGCCACAGCAGAAGGAACCCATCCCCCCTCAACTGTGGCTCCTGCAGCAACCTCTCTGACAGGACACCCAGTTTTGCTTTGTTTTCCTTTTCTGGTATGATAAAATTGTGTGATTTTATTTTTTTTTAATACCCTACCTCGGAACAAAACTAATCCCAGCTTAAATTGTGTCACTGATACAGTTGATGATATTGTATTTTTCTTTCAAGGTTCAGAGACAAACCAAAAAGCCCCTTCAAGAAAACTGGGGATGAGGGAGGCAGGACTCCTTTCTCGGGGGTCAGAGGTCAGAGGTCAGGGCCGTACCTCGGCCACCAGGCAGCCCTGGGGTTCCATGTCCAACTGTACTTCATGTCTCTCATTGTCCAAGAAATCCTCTAACTTCAGGAATTTCAGGGCGCACAGGCCCCGCTGGTCCCGCCAGAACACAGCCAGCTCCAGTTCCCGAGCCTCGAGGGAGAGGAAGAGGGTCATCACTTGGGGTGCCTAAGACCCAGAACCCCCTCCCCCTCCAAGCCCCATCGTGCCCCGACCCAGCTCACCCTCTCCAGCTCCAGAGTGAAGCTCTGCTCCCAGGCATTGGGGCCACATGGCTTCCAGGACGTCTGTCCCACCACCGTGTTATCCAGCTTGAGTATGGTGCTCACCTCACCTGGAATGGGGGAGAGACGCGGAGCACAGTCATAAATTGGAGGGGGGGCTGCCTCTGGTGTCTAGTTAAAGAAATCCTCCCCTAGCCCACTGTGCTGGTTTGAACGTATTATGTCCCCCCAAATGCCATTATCTTTGATGTAATTATGTGTGAGCAGATGTATCGGCGTTGATTAGATTGTAATTCTTTGAGTGTTTCCATGGAGATGCGCCCCACCCAACTGTGGGTGATGACTCTGATTGGATCATTTCCATGGAGGTGTTACCCCATCCATTTTGGGTGGGTCTAAAATAAATTACCCGAGCCATATAAATGAGCTGACAAACAGAAGGAAGTCAGTGCAGTTGAGAGTGACATTTTGAAGAGGAGCTACAGCCAAAAGGGACACTTTGAAGAATGCACAGAAGCTGAGAGAGTAGCTGCAGATGAGAGACAGTTTGAAGAAGGCCATTGAAGGCAGTTTCTTGCTCCAGAGAAGCTAAGAGAGGACAAACACCCCAAGAGCAACTGAGAGTGACATTTTTGAGGAACTGCAGCCTAGAGAGGTACGTCCCAGGAGAAAGCCATTTTGAACCCAGAATTTTGGAGCAGACGCCAGCCACGTGCCTTCCCAGATAACAGAGGTTTTCTGGACACCACTGGCCATCCTCCAGTGAAGGTGCCCGATTGTTGATGCATTACCTTGGACACTTTATGGCCTTAAGACTGTAACTGTGTAACCAAATAAACCCCCTTTATAAAAGCCAATCCATCTCTGGTGTTTTGCATTCCAGCAGCATTAGCAAACCAGAACACCCACCCTCTCCACAAAAACATCCAGCTATGCTATTGTGTCAAAGTTTGGCAGTTTTGCTGAATCCACTGCCAGTTGATTGTGCATGTTGTGAGATAAGGATCCAAATTCACTTATATTCCATATGGAAGTCTCAGTAATGCACTAAGTATTTACTCTAGAGAAACATATGAAGGTGTGTGTCAGAAGACACACACATGATGTGTGCATAATAGCCCCAAATTAGAAAACTCCCATGTCCATTAACAGAACTCGTCTATTCATTTGTGACATTGTCTTATTAGGCTGGACTATGAAATTGCAGATAATCAACTATTTTTACCTAAAAAAAAAAACTGGCAATTTGATATGGCTTAATCTAATACAGTAGACTATTAAACCATAATGAAAATGAATGAACAGGCAAATTCATAGAGACGGAAAGCAGACTGGAGGTTACCAGCGGCCAGCAGGGAGGGGAACAGGGAGTTATTGCTTCACAGGTGAGAGAATTCTCTGAGAGGTGATGCAAAAGTTTTTGAAATAGTTGCGATGGTTGCACAACAATGTGAATTTAATTAATGCCACTCAAAAACAATTAAAACGGCAGATTTTATGTTATATATATTCTACCACCCCACATTTTTTTTAAATTAATGAATGATATTACTTAAGATGATGACACGGATGACGGTCCCAAACAAGGTTGAATGGAAGAAGCTAGTATCATGAAATACGTCCTATGAAATTCCAATGATACAAAGTTCAAACACCAGATAAAATTGAGCTATATTGTTTGGAAATGCATATATGGCTCCAAAAACTATAAAGAAAAGCAAGGAAATCCAAATCCTAAAAGTCAGAAGAATGGCTACCTGTAGGACAAAGAGAGGCGCTGGGATTGGGGAGGGGGCTGGGTTAGGGGAGGGGGCTCCAGGGAGCTGGCAGTGTTACTATTTCTTGATCTGAGCAGTGGTAACGCAGGTGTTTGCAGTACTGTTATTCTCTGTTCTGTGCACTCCTTTCCCATATGTATGTGTTCGTTTTTAAAAGGGTTATGAATGGGAAGCACCCCGAGACCCCCAGCCCACCTCATCCCTCAAGGACCCACGAGGCCCACTCACTGGCGTTTTCGGGTTCTGCTTTGAGACTGCTCCGGCCGCTGAGGCTTCCACTTCGGCCGTAAAGCCCTCGGGCTGGGCGGCTCAGGAAGGGGGGGCGGCCTTCGGGGCCCCCCGCCGAGGATGAGGGGTTCCAGGGGATGGTCTCTGAGAGGTCCCTGCAGCCCACCACACGCACCTCCAGGGTCCCTGTAGGCAAAGTGAGGGTGCCCGGAAGTGACCAGTAGGCAAAGTGGGTGCAGGTGAGGGGCAGCCGGGGAGGGGGGAGGGCAGGGGGTCTGAGGCTGTCATGGCTGTGCCCGGAGGCGGGAAATATTATTATAAGAGATCTGGGGGGGCCGAGGCAGGGGTGGACAGGCTAGGGAGGGGGTCTGGATGCTGAGGATTAGGGACAGAGGAGATTAGCGGCGGAAGACTGGGCTCCAGGCAAGGGGGAAGTCGGGGGTAGCATTCGGCAGGTTGATCTGGGGTCTCGGGTGGGGCTGGGAGGTCTAAGGAGGATGGGGCTGGCTGACTTGGGGGCTCCACGAGTCTGGCTGGAGTGTGAGGGTGGGGGTGGCGCTGGAGCCGGTAACATGTATAGTCTGGGTGTGTGGGTGTGGATGGGGTGGGGTCAGGGCAGGCGGTGCAGGGTTCATGGAGCTGAATGGCCTAGGAAATGGGGTCTAAGGCTAGATGGGTGGGGTAGATGGGGTGCAGCAGGATGGGAGCCCAAAGCTGGGGAGAGTGGAGAGCTGGGGCTGTGGGGAGCAGCGATCCAGGATAAGAGGGCAAAGGCCTAGGGCCCGGGGTCCCAGACTACCAGGGTTGGGGGGTTCTCTGGGCTGCAGGCCCACCTGTGAGCGGCGCCGGCTTGCACAGGGTGCTGTAGTGCGTGGCAGGGAAGGGCCCGGCCAGACGGGCGCTGAAGGCAGCCGAGGAGGCCGCCACGAGCTCCTCGCGCAGCAGCCGCCCCTTGGGGTGGTCGGCGGGCAGCTCCCCGAGGCGCCGCTCCAGCGACTCCCGCAGCAGCCCCAGCTTCTGGTTGGACTCGGTCAGCTTCTCCTGGGCCTGAGGGGGACGGGGCGGGGCCCGGCTGCAGCTACTGACGCCCCGCCCCCCAGCAAGATCCAGGCCCCGCCCCCAGACTGGCGCAGTCCTACCCTGAACCCCTTTTTCCTGGAGGCTTGGACCCCAAATCATCTTAGGCTCCCCCAAAACTTCGTTCCTTGTCAAGGGGTTGCCCGGCCCCCACCAAGGCCCCACCTCTCGCAGCTCTACCCCAGTGAGGCTCCGCCGCTACAGGGACTCCTCCCCTCGAGGCCCCGCCCCACCGAGGCCCCGCCCCACCGAGGCCCCGCCCCTCACCTCACTGACAGCCCGGCGGTCCGGAGCCTTGGCTGCGCTGAGCAGGCGCAGGACGTTCTTGGCGCCCTCGGCCACCGCGTGCTCCACTCGGAAATGGTGTCGCAGCTCCTCTATGCGCAGCTCCACGGCCCCCAGGTCCGGGGCCCCTGCAGGCGTGGCCCTCGGGGCAGTGAGGCGCCTGGGACCCAGGCCCTCCCAACCAGGTCCCAGGCCCAGCCACGGGTGCCCCCGGTCAGCAGAGTGCCAAGGTAGCCAAGTGTCTCCCAAGGGGCCAACGTGGTGACACAGTGACACGGTCACCGCAGGCAGTCGGTGCAGGCGCCCCCCCCCCCACCCACACACGGTCACTCTGATCCAAACATGATTGCCTGAGGGACAGGCACAGGGACAGGGCTACGCAGGCACACCACCAACGCAGGTGTGCAACAGACACACACCATGGTCCCAGTCCCCCTGGGTGGCTGTCACAGGGACAGGATCAGGCATGTTGTGACACACATGTGGGCACCCACTCCCTGCCACACATGGGCACACAGTGACAGCTGGGATGATGCCCACACTGGGAGCACTGTCGCCACAGACACGGGTGCAGTCACACTGTCACATAGATGCCGACACACTTCACTCCCCAAACGGTCACAGGGATGCCTGGGGGCGAGTAGACAGCACAGGGTGCAGACACACTGTCAGACAAAGCTGCCAGCGTAGGGACACTGATACACAGGTGGCATCATGCTGCCACGTGTGGGGCCACAGAGACACACTCACTGTCACCCAGAGGGACACAGCACCCAGAGGGACACAGTGACACCATAATTTTGTCACCCAAAAGGACACATCAACACCATCACTTTGTCACCCAGAGGGACACAGTGACACCATCACTGTCACCCAGAGGTACATGTCACCCAGAAGGACACAGCAACACCATCACTTTGTCATCCAGAGGAACAGGTCACCCAGAGGGACACAGCGATCTCATCATTCTGTCACCCAGAGGAACACATCACCCAGAGGGACACAGTGACACCATCATCTTATCACCAGAACAGGGACACTGTCCTGGGGTCAGTCTCCCTGTCCTCACTCAGACACAGCCCTGCCAACCCCTGGGCACAGGGACACATCACAGGAGCAAAAGATCACAGTCACAAGGACACATATTCCCTTATGCCCAAGCACAGGGTTAAGAAGAGGGGCCCAAACCCCCGGGCCTGAACCCCATCCTGGGGAGAACCACACGGACATGGTTGTTCTGCCACATGGACATGCCACAGAGTGGCCATGAGGTCCTGGGACAATCTCGTCCTCTCCAACCAGACTCACGTGCTGGTCGTTGGTCACAGAGAGCCGTGCTCACAGGTGCGCGACCCAGAGGCCCACGGCACTCCCACGCCTGCTGTCACATGGCACTCGGACAGCCAGAGACTTCCACACACTTACGGGGCACAGCCACACCATCACCACAGTTGCAGTGTCACCCGGAAGCACGGGGACAGGATCCTCCCATCACAGATCCCAGGAAGCCCACGTGGACATCCGCAGCTCATGGACACACACGCATTGCCACCGGTTACAAAGTCCCACCAACAAGGGACAGCCCTGCACCTCACATGGTGGCACAAACCGTCACACAGTCAAGGTCACGGTTATATCAGCGCATACACCAGTGGCATGGACCCCATCACCCCATCCACAGTATACCAAGACGTTGTCACAAACTCCGGTTGACAAGCTCAGCACGTCACAGGACACCCCACACATTCATGAACACAGATGCATGCACGGACTGCACTGCGTCCCCAAAAAGACACACTCAAGGTCTGATCCCCAGTCCTGGGGAAGTGACCTTATTTGGAAATAGGGGCTTTGAAGATGTGATCAGTTAAAGCCATGTGAAATCAGAGTGACGCAGCCACAAGGATGGCCAGGAACCCCCAGAAGCTAGGACACCTCCACTCCAAAGCAACCATCTATTCCCGGGACAGCAAACTTTTTCCATAAAGGGCCAGACAATAAATATTTTGGTTTTGCAGGCCAGAGCATCTGTCGCTGCTCCTCAACTCTGTCCTTGTAGCCTGAATGCAATTGAGTACACGAATGGCCGTGGCTGCGTGTCAATAAAACTTTATTGCAAATCAAAGGTGGCAGGCAGGATTGGACCCGCAGCCACAGTCTCACCAGATCGCTGATCTAGTCTGAACCCAGCATGGGACAAAACGAGAAGCCGAGGCCCAGAGAGGGTCAGGAATGGATGGCAGTGGCGCAGGGCGGAATGCAGGCCGGGCTGTCTCAGGGCGAGGGGCTCACCTGGAGTTTCATCAGCGGGGGCCTGGCTCTCCAGCTGGCCAGCCTGCAGTGCCCGGCGGAGCTGCATCCGGATAATGTCAATCTTGGTCTTACTGTCCTGCAGCATCTGCTGGGCTGTCAGCAGCAGTTTTCGGTCCTGAGGGCAGAAGTGGGGCATGAAGGTACAGCCGGTTGGCCAGGAGTTCTGACCCACCAGCCCTGCATCCATGCTGTGCAGGACAACCGCAATGGAAACTGTCAACATGTTCCCAGGTGGATGGGCACAGCAGCCAGTGGAATAGCAGCAGATCCCAGCTCCGCACTTACTGCTGTGTGACCCTGGGCAAGCCACTCGACCTCTCTGGTCCTTGGTTTCCCCATCTGCAGAACGGGGGGGTACTGACGGTACCAAGCCCTGCCTAGCACACAGCAGGAGCAGCTTCTGCCAGGATGGCACACATGTGGGTCAGTCAGTGGTTCCCATGGAGGGTACAGCCCTGCCCACAGCCATGTGGGTGGGACTCTGAGGGTGACTGGGAGGTTGAGTGTGAGATAGTCTAGTCTGCAGAAAGTGGGGGGTCAGGCATCCCCATGGGAGGACCATGAGCAGGCACCATTTAGGACCCCATGTGTGCACAAGTGCTGGGATTTTTCCATCCACTTTATACTGTGTTTCCACTTGGATACAACATCACAAGACATTTATGTGAAGATTATACATGTTCAACAGGGGGCCACGTCACCCACCAAGGGGTGGAAATTCATTCTTGGGAGGTGAAAAGCTCTTACCCTTTTTTGTATATTAAGCACAGATAAACTACAGTCCAAGACGACAGCTTACCTGGAGGATTACAGTTTTATGGGGTGTAAGAAATGCAGAAAGTGTATTGATAGACAGACAGATGGATAGATGGAGAGACAGATGAACTGACAGCTGGATGGACAGATAGAATAGTAGGGCAAATGTGGCAAAATTAAAGTTGGTGAATATGGGTATCTGGGGGCAGGGATATGAGTTCCTCTACTGGGGTTTGTATTATTTTTGTAACTGCCCCACAAGTTTGAGATAAAAAGTTTTTAGGCAATTTTTCACGGTGTGGTGGTCAAACAAAATATGTACACACATGTTCATAGCAGTATTATTCACACTCTCCCAGAGATGGAAAGAACCCAAGTATCCACGAGCAGATGAACGGATAAACAAAACAGGGTCCATTTGTACAATGAAATATTCTTTGGCCATAAAAGGAATGAAGTTTTGATCCATGCTACAACACGGGTGAACCTTGAAAACCTTATGCTCAGATAAAGACGCCAGACATAAAAGGCTGGAATATTTTATGATTCCATTTATATGAAATGTTTGGAATCAGCAAACCCATAGAGACAGAGGACAGATTTGAGGTTGGCAGGGGGCAGGGGTGGGGGGAATGGGAATCGACCTCTGACAGGCCGGGATTTCTTTTGGGGGTGATGAGAATGTTCTAGAACTAGATAGAGGAGGTGGTGGCACAATAATGTGAAAGCGTTTTAATGCCATGGAATTGTCCACTTTCAAATGGTTGCAATGGCCAATTTTATGGTGTGTCTTTGACAATAAAAAATCCCAGCCATGGTCTTTCTGACATCACCCCTACTGCCCACATGTGAGCTGCCTGCTCCCCAGGCCTGTCTCCAAGTCACTCGGTCAGCCCCTCTGTCCCCAACCTGGAGGGTCCCAGCCTCCCCTGGGGGCAGTTATAAGTGCTCGTGTGCAATTGTGTGCATATATGAGTGCACGGGTGTGTGTGTGTGTTTTGGGTGTGGATGTGTGTCGTGGCTTGTGTATGCACACAGGCGTGAGTGCATGGTGCATACAGGTACATGCATGCAGGGGGCGTGCATACATGTGTTGTGTGCATGTTGGTGCGTGCACACGCGGCCCCCACCTTGGTGCTGCCGTTGCTATACGTCTGGATCATGTTTTCGGCCCCCTGCTTCACCTTCAGCTCGATGGCCAGCTGCTTCTCCAGGCCAGCCACTCGGCTCAGGCTGGTGGCCAAGCAGGCCGGGCCGCCCGCTCCTGGGGACTGGGGGGCATCTGGAGGGGGTGAGGAGAGTGTCACCACAGCTCCCAGCCGTCCCC
>PVKY010008089.1:0-14368 GCA_004027775.1 Bradypus variegatus
TAAATAGGACAATACCTAGGTATCTATTAGTCAGTACATTGTTGATGGATGAAAAAAAGAACAAAAGCTATAAAGATTTTACTGGTTCATAATCGGTAGAGCCAAACAGCTTCTAATCCAAATTTAAGGCACATGTGAACTCCAAAGGCCTGTAATTAGCTGGAAGCACCAGAGCCACAAGGAGGGTGGATCATTAAGCACTTACTTGCTGAGCTGGTAATCAGTGCCTTTAACAAACTTGAGCTTCTCCAAGGGCACACCAATGCTCTCCAGCATTGCCTTGATCACATTCTCATAGTAGCTGGTTCTGAGTTCTAGAAGTTCCCATGGGGCTTTCATGTTATCCAGATACGCGTGAAGATCTGCAAACAGAACTGTTACCTGGACATAAGGGACCAATTAAAATGTGAATTTGCCATGAATCCAGCTGTGCCCAAAGCCTACACCTGGATCTTTCAGTTTTGTGAAACAATAAACTCCCCCTTTCTGGCTTAAAAAAAAAAGGTGTGAATTTTTCTGAGCAATCTCCTTCCCACTGACCAGCTGCTCTCCTGCCTATTCCCCAGGGGCAACTGCTCAGCTTATAGCATTAGTTCTTACCTCACATCCTGCCTTTAGGAAGTCTGCGATCTTGGACATAGGCACAAAGTAAGCCACATGTGGCTTGCCTGTGGTTGCTGTTCCCCAGTAAACTTTAAGTTCCCGCTCCTTCAGTATCTCCTTCAGCTTGTCTTCTCCTAGAACCTCCTGTTGTGGAAACAGAAAAATGGTTTAATGCTGGTGCCCATCTTGCTCAGTGCTAGTGATGAATTCAGCATCCTTTATCCTGGGACAAGAAAGACAAAGGCATGTCTCACTGGGGATCCAGGCCAACAGCCAGCAGGGAAGCCCAGCCATGCTCTCTGCTGATTGACAACCAACCAACCTAATTTGGTGCTGCTGCAAGTACCAGTCCAGTGAGATGATGGTGATGCTGGGGAAGTGGGGGTGGGGGTGTAGTGTGTGTCCCTAACCACATCTACCTCTCCAACTACCTCTCCAGCTACCTTCCTTTCACAGCCAAACTTGTTGAAATAGTTGTTGTTTATTCTGGTCCCCATCTCCTTATCTCCCACCTTACCTGAATTCCACACCCCCATCACACCAATGAAAATGCTCTCCTTAGATGTCCTCCATGTTACTAAATTCAATGAATACTTTTTAGCCCTCACCCCTCCATGAAACACCCTCTTCTTCTGGCCTCCTTTATTTCAATGTCTTGGTCTTCCTCCTACTTCTTTGGCTGCTGGGTCTCAGACTTCTTTGCTACTGCTCCTCATCATTAAATGTTAGCAATCCTTGAGGCTCTAGCCTCTTCTCTATATATATTTTCCCTAAGTGACCCCATTCAGTTCCTTCAATTATTGCTCATGAACCAGTAACTCCCAAATCTCTTGCCTATACCTATATATAGAACAGTTTACTTGTTATTAACCCACTTAATTCAAACTCAACATATTCAAATTTAAATTCAAGTTCTCTCCCCCACCCCCACCTCATTCTCCAACCATCTTTTTCATTTATAGTTTCACTCCTAGTTTAGTAGACGGTACTATTATTCACCAAGCTGCTTAAGCCACTACAAACCAGTTCTTAAATCCTCCTACTTCTATTTGCATCTACACCATCACCCTAGTTCAGGCCACCATCCGATCCCACCAGAATTACTGTAATAGCCTCCTAACAGGTCTCCCATATTTATTTTTGCTCCGTCCAATCCATGCTGCAAAAGGTAGCCAGAGAGATCTTCAAAACACAAAATTTAATTAGCTTATATGACCTCTAATGAGACAAAATGGTAGAGAAAGAAGTTCTACAAATTATTCCTCCACCAATAACAATGAATGAGCTGAAAAAAGACATTGGAATGAACCAGCTTGTAATTCTGGAACCTGATCGGACTTTTAGGACAAACATGGGAATGCTGGAAGAAGCAAGAGGCTGCCAAGCTTCCACATCTTTGGAAATGCATGTGTAAGCCAGTGACCATCCTGCATTCCTCTGCCCTACAGTGGCTGCTGCAGAAATGACAGTCTGCATTCCAGGAGTGGTCAGCTGGAGCCAGGGTGGGCAGAGGGAAACTTGTCCTTAAAAAAGTTGTTGCAACGCAGTCTGGTGGATCCCTGAGGAACCAGGGCAGATGCTAGCCCCTGTTTTGGCCTTCTTGGCAGCAGCAGCTTTTGCCTCTGATTGGCATCTATTGGGAAATTTAAAGAGTCAGTGTACCTACCTTCTTTTCATTCTTTTTTTTTTTTTTTTTTTTGGTGGTGGTTGGGGGTGGGGGGTCCTGGTGGATCCCTGAGGAACTAGCTCAGACACTAGCCGCAGTTTCAGCAGCACTGGGTTCCCACCTGCATTGATTGGGACACTTATAGAGCCAGTGCTCATTATCTATCTATCTATCTATCTATTTGGTGAAATTTATGTCAGCTCACTGGATTACTGCAGAAGTAAAGGAATAGAAACTTCAGTGGTCATACAATACAATCAAGGAATTAATATTTTGCAAAAATAGTTTAGAAAAGTCAAACATGGGCAGTTCCAGTGCTCAAGAGTAAAAATCACAAATCCCTAAAGATTGAGGAGTGAGAGAACTAGATATTTAGAGTTACCACAATATAATACTAGGAAGGTTCAGTTCTCAACAAAAAATTATAAAACATATAAAAAGACAGAAAAGTGGTCCACTCACAGGAAAAAAAGAATTAAAAACCATCATGGAGGAAGCCCAGTCACTGGAATTAATAATCAAAGATTTTAGATCAACTTTCTTAAATACAATCAGTGAACTAAAGGAAGACATGGACTTCAAGAAAATGATATATGAACAAAATGAGAATTTCAGTAAAGACAGAAATTATAAAGATGAACAAAATAGAAATTCTGGAGCTGAAGCATTCAATAACTGAAATGAAAAATTCAATAGAGTGGTTCAATAGCAGATAGGAGCAGGCAGTAGAAAGGATCAGCAAATTTCCCTTAACAAAATACTAGCAAACAAAATCCAATGGCATATTATAAAGATTAGACACTATGACCAAGTGGGATTTATCCTAGGAATGCAAAGCTGGTTCAATATAAGAAAAGCATTCACTGTAACATAGCACATTAATAGAACAAAGGAAAAAAAACACACATGATCTTCTCAATGGACACGGAAAAGGCATTTGGCAAAATTCTACATCCATATACGATTTAAAAACTAAGAATAGTAGGAACAGAAGGGAATTTTCTCAACATGATAAAGACTATTCATGTAAAACCCACAACCAACATCATACTCAATGGTGAAAGACTGAAAACTTTCTCCCCAAGATTAGGAACAAGACAAGGATTCTCCTTTTCACCACTGATATTCAATATTGTACTAGAAGTTTGAGCCAGAGCACTTAAGCAAGAAAAAGAAATAAAAGGCACCGAAATTGGAAAGGAAGAGTAAAACTATCTCCATTTGTTAGATGACATGATCCCTTATATAGAAAATCTCAAGGAATCCACTAGAAAACTACTAGGGCTAATAAATAAATTCAGCAAAGTAGCAGGGCAGAAGATCCACATGCAAAAGTCTGTTGTGTTTCTATATACTAGCAATGAGCAATCCAAAAAGGAAATTAAGAAAACAATTCTATTTACAATAGCACCTAAATGAATAAAATATCAAGGAGTAAATTTAACCAAGGAGGTGAACAACTTCTACGCTAAAAACTATAAAACACTGCTGAAAGAGATTAAAGAAGACCTAAATAAATGGCAAGAAACCCCATGATCATGGGTTGGAAATTTGATATTGTCAAAATGCCAACACTAACCAAATAGAGCTACAGATTCCATACAATCCCTATAAAAATTCCAGGAGTGTTGTTCGCAGAAAAGGAAAAGCTTCAAACTCATATGAAATTGCAAGGGACTCCAAATAGCCAAAACAGTTTTGAAAAAGATGAAAAAGTTGAAGTACTCATATTCATGTATTTCAAAATTTCCTACAAAGCCACAGTAATCAAAACAGTGTGATATTAGCATAAGGATAGACATATAGACCAATGGAATACAACTGAGAGTCCAGAAATAGATATACACATCTGTGGCAAACTGATTTTTGACAAGGTTGCCAAATACATACAATGGGGAAAGTATAGTCTATTCAACAACTGGTACTGGGAGAACTGGATTTCTTCATGTAGAGAATGAAGTTGGACTCCTACTTCAGGTGTACACCAAAATTAATTCAACATTGAACAGCAACCTAAACATATGGGCTAAAACCATAAAACTCTTAGAAGAAAACATAAGGGCAAATCTTCATGACCTCAGATTTGGCAATTTATTCTTAGATATGATATCAAAGGCATGAGCAACAAAAGAAACAACAGATAAATTCAACTTCATCCAAATTAAAAACTTTTCCATATCAAAGGACATTATTAAAAAAAAAAAATAAATAAATCAGTACAATGGGAGAAAACAGTTGCAAATTAAATACCTGATAAGTGCTTGATATCTACAATATGTATAAGAATTCCTACAACTCAACAACAAAAGGATAAACAACCCAATTAAAAAATGGGCAAAGGAAAGGGTAAAGGACAATACTGAGTTTTAAAGGTTCAAATTCCATGTAAGACCAAGGGAAGAGATGTTTAGTTGGTGCAAGATCTACATTTCCTAAACAATTTAACTCACACAGTTTGTTCAAATACCATAATTACATGAAACTGAATAGGAAGTGAGACCTGGAAGGTTTGCATAGGTTAGTGTGAAATAGCGACACATCCCAAAGTAATTTGGACAGAGAATAAAAATATATATGCAGGGCCTCCCTGAGGAGCTGGGGGGAAATGCAGAAGTGTTGGGCTTCCTCACGTGGATTGTTGCTGATGTTCTCACAAACATTGAGGACTGGTGGTTTTATGTGCCAAGCCCTCTATCACGGGACTTGCCCTTATGAAGCTAGTTACCGCAAAGGAGAGGCTAAACCTGCTTATAATTGTGCCTAAGAGTCTCCCCCTGAGTGCCTCTTTGTTGCTCAGATGTGGCCCTCTCTCTCTAGCTAAGCCAACTCGGAAGGTGAACTCACTGCCCTCCCCCTCTACATGGGACCTGACTCCCAGGGTGTAAATTTCCTAGCAATGCAGGACACAACTCCTGGGGATGAATCTGGATCCGGCATTATGGTACTGAGAACAACTTCTTGACCAAAAGGGGGATGCGAAATGAAAGGAAATAAAGTTTCAGTGGCTGAGAGATTCCAAATGGAATTGAGAGGTCACTCTGGTAGGCATTCTTATGTACTATATAGATAACCCTTTTTAGGTTTTAATGCATTAGAAGAGATAGAAGTAAATACCTGAAACTATCAAACTGCAACCCAGTAGCCTTGACTCTTGAAGACTATTGCATAGCAATGTAGCTTATAAAGAGGTGTCAGTGATTGTGAAAGCCTTGTGGATCACACTCCCTTTATCCAGTATGTGGATGGATGAATAGAAAAATGGGAACAAAAAATTAAATGAAAAATAGGGTGGGGGGGTGTTTTGGGTGCTCTTCTTTACTTTTATTTTTTATTCTTATTTTCACTTTTTCTGGTACAAGGAAAATTTTCAAAAAACAGACTGGGGTTATGAATGCACAATTATATGATGGTACTGTGAATAACTAATTGTACACTTTGGATGATTGTATGGTATGCGAATATAGCTCAATAAAATTGCATTAAAAAGAACAAATAAAGCTCAATCTCCCCCCCCAAAAAATGGGCAAAGGACTTCAATAGACATTATTCCACAAATGACCAATAAGCACATGAAAAGATGCTCATCATCATTAGCCATCAAGGGACTGCAAATCAAAACCGCAATGAAATACCACTTCACGCCCACAAGGATGGTTATATTTTTAAAAAGGGAAAATAAAAAAGTGTTGGAGAGGATGAAGAGAAATTGGAACCTTTGTACACTGCTGGTAGGAATATGAAATGGTGTGGCCACTGTGAAAAGCAGAACAGAGGTTCCTTTAAAAGTTATAAATATTTTGGAGTTAATAAAAATATTCTAAAATTGAATGCAGTGATGATTGTACAACTATGTGTGATGATACTGGGAACCACTGATAGTATACTTTGGATGGATTATATGGTGTGTGAATATATCTCAGTAAAGTTGCATTAAAAAAAAAAGTTAAATAGACAATTAGTATATGACCTGGCAATTTCACTCCCACATATATACTCTAAGAAATTGAAAACAGGGATTCAAACAGATACTTGTAAATCCATGTTCATAGCAACATTATTCACTACATAGCTAAAAGTTGAAAAAAAAACCTATCCATTAACAGATGAATGTAAAAACAAAATGTGGTACTTACTCAGGATGGAGTATCATTCAGCTGTAAAAAGCAATGGAGTTCTGATACATGCTAGAACATGGATGAACCTTGAAAATATTATGCTGAATGAAATAAGTAAGGCACATAAGGACAAATACTGTATGATTCCACTTACAGGAAATATGTAGAACTATACAATTTGTAGAGACAGAAAGTAGATTAGAGGTTACCAGGGGCTGATAGGAGGCAGGGAAGGGAAGTTGTTGCTTGGCGGGTACATGGTATTTGTAAAGTTTAGAAAAAAAAAAAATATATATATAGCACTTCAAAAAGCTACAGAACAAACACTCTATTCCTTTTGCCCTAAGACAATACTGAAAAAATTTCAACAGGCCAGTGTGCCCCTGATAAAAGTTTTTAGGTTCTTCAGGTAATGGTTTTGGGAGGCTGTTAGAAACCATAATAGACAAAAATTGTTCTGTTGGTTTTAACTATATACTAGCAGGACTTGATAGAATCCTCTCCTCTAAGTCTGCTGGAAGCTGACCCTCCATCTTCTAGAGCCCCTGACAATTTGGGCTCTTCGCAGAGGAAAGGTCATATCATTAAGCCTTTTAGACTTGAGTGAACTCGACTAGCTTTCTGCATCCTTTGAAACCAACCAGCACTATTTTACGGAGTGGCTAGGTAACACAGGAACTGGTGGCTAAGAGGAAGCATGCAAAAATCTCCAGTTAAGATCAAGCTGTTGGTGGAAACAACCCAAATGACTACCAACTGATGAATGGATAAACAAAGGTAGTATATACATACAATGCAATATTATTCAGCCATAAAAAGGATCTACAATATGGAAAAACCCAAACATTAGGCTAAGTGAAAGAAGCCAGACACAAAAGGAAAAATACTGTATGATTCCCTTTATATGAAATATCAAGTATAGGCAAATCTATAAAGCCAGAAAGTAGATTTCCCTAGTACTAGTGGGGAGGAAAGACTGGGGAATAACTGCTAATGAGTACTAGTTTTCTTTTAGGGGTGATGAAAATGTTCTAGAGTTAGACAGTGATGATGGGTTGCAAAACTTTGTGAATATACTAAAAAATCACTAAATTGTACACTTTAAAAGAGTGAATTTTATAGTAAAATCTAAAAGAACAAGCTGTGGCCCAACCAATGCATCACTACATTTAGAATAAAGCCCAATTTTAAACACAGCCTACAAGGTCCTCAAGTGACCTGGTCCCTGCCTACCCCTCGTGAACAAATAAAAAATTAAAATGTATAGTGCATCAGATGGTGATAAGTACTACGGGGCGGGGGAACAGGTTGGGGGGGGTGAGAGAATTCTGGTGGCAGAAGATTTACTAAATAAAGTAGTCAGGAAAGGCCTCCCTCATAAGGTGACAATAGTCAGAGGCCTGAAGAAGGTGGGGGAGTGATGAATACAAATATTTATAAAGTGCTTGATCTGCATTTTGTCGGCCAAATTAACCTTTTCTCTGATCCACAGTGTGTGTGTTTGTTTTTTTTTCCTGTAGGTCTTGGCCCTGCTCTTCCCTCTCCCCGACATGCTGGTCCCTCTATTATTCTTTTGGTTCACTCCTACCCCTGCAGTTCCTGGCAACAGTAGGAACTGTGAAAAACATAACGTGGAGGGAAGGGCTAAACTGCATCCGGGAAGCCCTCTCTGGCAAGCCCCCGTCCCCTCTTCCCTTATTGACTTTCATAGCACCAGGTACAATTCCTGCCGGTATTTGCTTCGGTTATAATGAGGTGTTTGGATTATGGCTCATTTTTAAAGTCTGATCTCCTCCAGAGAAGTTGTGGGAGGGCAGGGCCCTGACGTATTCTCCAGCGCCTAGCACCACGCCTGACACATTATGGGGGTGGGTGGGGGTCCTAGATTGAAAGCCTTGGTCAACAGGCTGCACGCAGGAGATCCCATTCTGATTTCATGGCACCCAACTGCCTGCTGACCGACTGACCGACCGGCAGTGCATACCACAACCTCTCACAGCTGCACCTGCGCGGAGTCCCCAGCCCCACACACTTAAGACCGGGTTGTGGGACTCAGGATCACTGGACCTCGGGCTCCCAGCCCCCATCGGCGCCATTCCAACCCCGAGGCCCGACCTGCAGGTTGCGGGTGATAAGGTGCATCTTCTCCTCAGTACTCGGCGCATCCCCCATGGCTCCGCTCTCACTGCCTTGTGTGTCCAGCCGGGAACCCACTCCCCTTCTTCCCTCGCTCCTGCCGCCGCGTGCGGAGAACTGTCACGCGAATTCAGCCAGGTTGCATCAGCTGAACACGTCGTTCGACTTGTTTGGCCTGGGCACTTCTCTGCACGGTGGCGGCCCGGAGAGTCAGAAGCAGCAGAGACTCGACCTGGTCGATGAGACGGAAAGGGGTGGAGCCAGAAGACAGGGTAGGCGGTGCGGAGGGCCGGGTTGGGGCGCCTGCGCCGGGCGCAGGCGGAGCAGAACCCCCTTAGAGGCGGGGCGGTTTCCTGGCAATCACCATTTGTTGGCCACCTGCATCCCCCAACCTGGCGGTGGCCCGGCTGCTTCCGAGTGGGGGAGGTCGGGGAAGGGGCGATAAAATGGCGCAGGGGGCGGAGTGAGGCACAGTCGTTCGCCCAGGCCTCGGCCCGGCTTCCGGAGGTGAAGAGCGGGAGGGACGAGGGGCTCGGCATTCCTATGCTGGGAGGGGGATGGGGTCACCTCTTGCTTCTCCGGGGCCCCTCCAAGCCGTTCGCCCGGTTGAGGGGTTGGGAGGCCCTCGCCCTGCTGGGAAAAGGGCTCATTCCCGTACCCGAGGTGATGGTGGGGGTGAGGGGAGAGGGGCTGTCCCCGCTGCCCACCTCCACGTCGGCGGGCGATAGACGCCCCTCACCCTGCTGAGGAAAAGGGAGGCTGTCTGGTCACCTGAGAGGCGGGGAGCCTTGTCCGTGCTTCCTGCTCAGTGGGGGTAGGGAGTAAGGATGTGTAGGGCGGTGGGTATTTTTCTCCCGCCATTTGTGGGGAACGGTGTTGCTAGGGAGAAGATCGCGGTCTTTTCGCCGCTCCTTGCGGGTGGGGGAGGAAGAGGATGAGACCCCTTCTCGGAGAGACGAGGGGTCTCGCCGCCGCTGAGGAGTGGGTGTGCGTAGCGATCTTCCGGGATCGGGGCACCCCTGCCTTCCTTCCTGCGGAGCCAATTTTGCCCCTGTTGGGGAAGCGCGCTTCTCCCGCCTTCCGCGGGAGGCGGGAATTCTTGTTCTTCTCAGAGAAGGGTAGTGCGAGGGCCTTGCCCCAAGGGCGATGCCTACGGTGGCCGTTGCATTTGTGAGCGAGAGCAGGAGACGGCCATTAGTATCCTCCGAAGGGAGGAGTTGGGCCACCCTTCCCCTGGTCCTCAAGGACTAGAGGCCTCACCAGTTCCTTTGAGGGAAGGCAACTGGCCCTGCAGGGTGGGTCCATGAAAGGGCCAAGAAGTGGTTGAATTATCCACCGGCTGCCCTAACCTGCTCCACGGTTTTTAATGGATTTGTTAGAGGTTCCAAGCTTTAACAGACCTGTTTAATAATTTTTTAAAAAACGTTTTCTTTTGAAAAAGAAACCTGTTGCTGCAGCTTAGTAATATCTGGCCTCAGTGCCTACGTGGGAAAAGTCTTGGCTCCCTGATCTAGTGAAATACTTAAAGCAGGTATTTCCAGCCCTGGGTTTTTCCAACCTGTAGTGTTTCCAGTTACCTCACAGGCAATTGCATAAATCTTACAGATGATTTCTGTTCACTTTGATTTTTTTAAATGTTATGCCAGTTTTATGGAGTGATTACAAAGCATGCCTTTTGTGGTATGCCCCGGTGAGTTTTGTGCTGTGTGCTTCACATGTATTGCTTGTAGGAAAAGGTCAGAAATCAAAGGCCAGTGGGGAAGTGCTGTCCATTGGAAATAATCCTTGTCCTTGACCATGAGCATCAAGAGGCCCAGCATGAGCATCAAAAGATGGATAAATATGGTGGCGTGTCTGGTTTATAACTTATAATTGAATAAATTATAAATAATTTATAACTGAATAAAATAAGGCATTGTGCTCTAAGGCAATAGGTTTTCTGAGGTAAGATAAAAATGGAAAGGGAACCGGTTTCTGAGGCTGCAACTAGGAGGTTAGAGAACAGAGCGAGGGGGTGGGAAACTGAAGTGTGAAGAAGGGGGTGGACAGGTGAGAGAGAGATGGAAGGACAGAATAGGGTCACAGAAGGGATGGGGAGCAGAGGAATTAAGAGAATTGGGAGTTCGGAAAAATATTCTTCCTTTAAGATAAAGGGGGTCCCCAGATTTTGAGTGGAGATTACAAAACAAGTACTAAGAAAGGCAGGAGATGGTGAAATGGCGAACATAAGTACTAGGTCTGTCTTGTGGGACTTCACTTTAGAACTTAAATTTTTTATTAATTTTATCTCTTGCACATTCATTAATTTCAACTTTCATTAGTATAGGAGTTTTCAGGGTTTAGAGTGCTTTCATAAACATCTCATTTGATCCTTGTGATAATTTTTGTTTGAAGTTAATATCCCTTTTTGTTTCAGATGAGCTCATCTCTACTGAGGTTCAGAGACTTCAGTCAAATTGCTGAGGTCTCTGAGTTTTAGTCTGGTGCCTCTATACAAGATTAATTTGCAGAATTTACCTGATATTTCTGGAATCCATCCAGTCTAGTCTTTAATTTAGTGACAATGTGGTTGAACTCTGGGTTAAACTAGGAGAGAGTACAGTATCCTTGATAATTTCTAAACGAGCAGGCACTAGGGAAGTTCCCTCACTCACAGTTTAGCATTGTTTTTTTCCCTCCCATTCCTGTGCTTCTCTTCAAACTCTTCAGGGGTTGGGGAGCTAATAAGTTGGGATGAGATATAACTGCAGCCACCACTTAATTTAGCTCTGACATTGTGCCTATACTGTGCTAAGTGCTTTATGTTAGTGATTTCCATTAATTCTTGCAACAACCTATTGAGGGAGGTAGTACAATGGCCCCTATTTTATAGAGGAGGACATTTGAGTCTTCAGAATGTAATCATATCTTTCTCGCTGACTAATTTTAAAATGTTTTATAAATATTTCAAGCTTATATAAATTATAGAGGTAATATAATGATACTATTATACCCACCATCCAGTTTATGTTGCCATATTTGCTTTTCTGGTTATTGTCTTTTTAAAGAGATAAAACATTACAGGTAGAACTGAAGTTCCCTATGCCCCTTTGCTATTTCACCAGAGGTAGCCATGATCCTGAAAGTGGTGTTCTCATTCCCATGCATGTTTTTATAATTTTATACACACATAGGAACACACATCCATAAGTAATGTGTTTTTATTTTTCCCAACAAACAAATTACAAGGAAAAAGACAGATAGGAAATCTGTAAATAAAAATACAAGACATGTCACCCAATTGCAACATATAGATCTTATTTGGGTACTGATTTAAAAAAAAAAAAAAACAGTGACCTGAGAATTGGAAAACTGAGCTGGATAATTTTTTTTATTAAGGAATTCTTGTTATTTACAGATGAAATGTCTGAATGCTGTGATGTCCAGGATTTGCTTCAGAATAATATGGTAGAGGGGGAGAGTGTATAGGGCAGGTTTAGCCATGGGTTGATAGTTGTTTGGGCTGGGTAATGGTTATGAAGAGGTTCATTATACTATTCTATTATTTTTGTATATGTTTTAAATTCTCTATAATAAAAAATTATTTTTAAAAATGAGGAAGTAAAATTGCTAAGCGGATGATTTGTGCAAGTAAAAATTATATGGTATTGTTTTGCATGCTTTTGCTCTCTGATCTCTCAGGACATTGATATGAGAGAAGCTTAGAAGAGCCTGCTCTGTGCCCCAGGTATAGGAACTGATGATTGCAGTGGTTGTGAAGGATTACTGGTCCTATTTATGTGCCATTAAATTTTCAAATAATGATGATTTTCTTCTGCTGAGGTTTGGCCACATCTGGTTTTTGTTTTTGTTTTTGTGTGTTTGTTTTGTGTTTGTGCTTCCATTTTACTTGGGAGGCCAAAGGAAGCCATCTGTGCATTGAAAGGTGACTTAAATAATTTTTGCCGTGGGATTCGATGTCTGCATCCTCTGTTATATGTTAGAGATTGTACTGAAAATAGAAGCCTAAGTTTGGATTCTAGCTCTGCCATTTACTGACCAATCCCTGGGCAAATCTATCAAAAGGGTAATAGAAAAAATACCTAATTGCCTTTGGAATTAGATCTGGTTTTGGATCCTTGTGGCATTATTAGGTATGTGTAATTAGTTGAGTTACTTAATACCTCTGAACTTGTTTCCCAAGAGACAAATCATTGAACTCTTCATTTGGTCATGCAAGCTCTAGATTATTTTGGACTGGACCTTCTGGAAAGAATTGAGGTGGGGGAGGATGGCCCTGAAAGGGCTTCCAAAAAATACAGTTGCTTAAACCGTGTGCCTGTGATACTTGTGTTTGATAACTGAAAACTTTCTTAAGTAAAAGAAAAAATTTTCCAAAAGTTTTTTCTTATTGCTGCCCAAAGACATAACGCTCAATAAACTCAGTCAATGGGCTGAGAAATTACTTTTCTCTTCATGGAAGTACCTATTTCTATTACTGAGCTCTCTCATAATTGCTGGCATATTGGTAAATTAAATAAGAAGTCTTAGCTCTAAATTTAAACAACAGAAAGCTTGGTTTCTTTGATAAGATCAATTTTACAGGCTCATTTTGAGGGGTTAAATTAGTTGTAAAATGTGTCTCATAGTACCTGGCTGACAATACGTACTTAGTTAATATTTCTTCCCTTTTTGTCCCATTTCATTTCTAAGATGAGTAAATTTAAGTAGGTCTCTTCTAGTTCTAAAATTCTGTAATCTGTCCCCTTTCTCTCTCTTTAGTACTTTATTGTCCTTTTCTATTTCATATTGTCTCATATCCGTGCTTAACTTTCAATAATGTCTCCCTAGCAAGACTACATTCCTTGAGGGTGGGAACTATGTATTTCTCGTAAAACACGTAGTGACATATTCTCTAAGTTAATGTTCTGTGATGATGATAGCTCTTAAGATGTCATCCAAAAGAATGCATGAATTAAAGCTAAGTCTCTGGGTGCATTACAGAAGGTTGTAGGAAGGGGGGAAATTTATGGTTAAAAGGCTACAATTAATTTTCCAAATTATTGAAGAGTTCAGTAAGCATTTCTTATGGCTTCTTCAATGTTGACATGTGATGTATGAAATATCAGCTCTTAAATCCCTTGATTTAACCTTTCCATCTAGAAAATAACTATAGCTTAGGTCCATCATTAGCTTCATAAAAACTAAGTTTTCATTATACAAATAATACATAAATATTCAAATAGGAAAATAAAATGATACTGACTGAAATCTTCCTTTGACCTCTCCCTCTCCCCCTACATGTTCTAACAGTCATCAGTTTTGTGCTTGTATCTTTCCAGACCGTTTCTACATATTTATATTGTATCGAAAGTAAGATTTTGTGTGTATGTGACTGTGATTTTTGTATCTTGATGGAATCTTTTTTATTTTGAAATAAATTCAGAGTTATAGGAACAGTTGTAAAAACAATACAAACCCCATACACAGAACTCCAGTATACCCTGACCCCCCTCCCCTGATACCCCAATCCACCAACTTTAACATGCTATCACACCGCTATTTCTTTCCCTCCCTCCCTCCCTCCCTATCTGTCATCCATCATCTACTGCTCTGTCTTCTGAACATATGAGAGCTAGCTGCACACATCCTTTAACAAACACTATAATTCACATATACACTTCCCATGAACAAGAACATTCTTTTATGCAATCCCATTAAGCGCAGATAAGAAGTACAAGAGATTCAACAATGATACAAAGCTTACAGTCTATATTTCCTTTTCCTTATGTCTCAATTGTGTCCCTTTGAGCCTCCTGTCCTCCATCCTCAGATCCCATCCAGGGTCATCCTTGGCATTCAATTGTCA
>PVKY010008090.1:0-14365 GCA_004027775.1 Bradypus variegatus
CCTGGGGTGAGTCAGGCATTCGCCTTGTTGCAGCAGCAGAACTCTCTACTGGTCCAGCCTGTGCCATCTGGGCACTTTGAGTAGCCAGCCAGCCATCCTGGGCTGCCAGCGAGAGCCTTCTGATGCCTTGATATCATTATCCCATGATATCATCCAAACACACGCTCTCAGATGCATGCAAACGAGTGGGGGAATGTATATGTTATTCAATAAATAGTGTTGGAGCAATTGGCTACTATTCAAGGAAGAAAACCATACCTACATATATATGCACATACACTTACATATATATGTATTTATGTATACATATATACATTAACATATTATACATATGCATATACACACATTCAACTTTATTCCCACCTTATACGTCACACAAAATAAACTCCATGTTACTTATTTAAACATAACAAATTAAACCATTATTTAAGAAAAATGTAAAATTATTTTTATCATTTTGAGTTGGAAAGAGCTTTCCCAAGCCTCTCACAGAAATCCAAAAGTTATAAAAGATTGATAGATTTTGCTATATAAACATTTAAAATTCATATATGTAGGAAAATACACCATGAACAAAACAGGGAAAAAGGAAATATTGGGGAAGATATAAAGTTAATATCCTTGCTATATAGAGCATTCTTTCTATGTTATAAGAAAAAATTGAAATGTGGGCAAAATGCATGAACTGCCAGTTTATAAAACAGGAACTAAAAATGACCAATAAGCCTACGTTAAAAAACTTTAGTCTCACTAGCAATCAAAAAGATGATAAATAAAGCAAGATACTAGTTTTCATCAATCATGTGGACAGGCATATGTGGAGGGGGAAATTGGTCCCACCTTTTGGGAGAACAAATTTGCAACTTGTATCTCTAGAGAAATAAAAATGAACTTAACCAGGAATTCTAGGACTTCCTTTTGGGGAAACATTTAAAAATAGAAAGCGTTGGCTCTTTGGATGGAGTAAGGTAAGAACTACCTGATGTGTAGGAGGTGTCTGTTTCTTTCTCCGGGAGGCTGGGAGTCCAACCTGATCAGGAATGAGACATTCCCAACGGTGGCCACAGGCTCTGGCAATGGGCCAAGCAGAAAATATGGCTCAGGGGGTATTTCATGCCTGGGCAAGTGAAAAGAAAGAAAAACAATACATGGAGGCTTCTGTCCTGAGGATAGAAAAAGGAGAATCCTTCCGACAACCAGAGGGGCACAGGCTTGGGGCTAACTGTGGAAGTTTCTAGCACTCCAGTCAATCCCCCTGAGAGCTGGGACAGAGAGCCTATTAATTTACTTCCTGGATATCAATTAATTCAACTTAAAAAAATTCAGTGGCATTACCAATATCCACTCCCCCCCAGCACTGTATGAGGGTTTGAGTTGCTCCATAGTCTTGCCAACCCTGGATATTAACTGGATTTATATTTTAGCTTCTTTCCTGAGTGTGGTTTTAATTTGCTTTTCCTTTACACACCATTTCATGTTTATTGGCCATTTGGATATGACTTTTTTGTGAAGTGCTCATTCAAGTTCACCATTTCATGTTTATTGGCCATTTGGATATGATTTTTTTTGTGAAGTGCTCATTCAAGTTCCTCCCCTTCTTTTCCCTTCCCTTTCCTCCTCCTTTCTTTGCCCATATTCTATTGGGTTGTCTGTCTTTTTCTGATTTATAGAAGTTCTAATATTCTGGATACAAGTTCCTTGCTGCATATATTTTTGCAAATATCTTTTCTCAGTCTGTATTCTGTCTTTTCAGTCCCTTAATGGTGTCTTTTGATGAGCAAAAGTTGTTATTTTTAAAGTAATCCAATTTATTAATATTTTCCTTTATGGTTAGTGCTTTTTATGACTTATTTAAGAAATCTTGCCTGCCCCAAATTATAGCCTCCTCTATTTTCTTATAGAAGCTTTAATGTTTTGCCTTTGACGTTTAGATCTGTAATCCATCTGGAATTGATTTTAATGTGTGATTAATAATTTTTCCTTTGTATTTATCTTATTGATCCGGTACCATTTATTGAAAAGATCATCATCCTTTTCCCTCTGCATTCAAGTGTCACCTAGATCAAAAATCAGGTAACCTGTATTGTAAATCTGCTTTTGGATTCTCTCTTCCGAGCCACTGGTCTCTCTGTGCCAAAACCTCACCGTCTTAATTACTGTCGTTTTTATATGTGGTAGTATAGGAAGTTCAGCTTTGTTTTTCAATATCATCTTGGCTTTGTGTTTTCATGTGAATTTTGGAGTCAGCTTGTAGGTTTCTACAATCACCTTGGAAACTTGCAGCATTCACTAAAGCAGAACAGTTGTACTCTTAGGTAAATATTCAATAGAAAGAAAAATACGAGAATGTTCATAGCCACTCTATTCACAGGATCAACCCAAATGTCCATCAGCAACAGAAGGGAGAAATAAATGAATAAGGGTACGATTATAGAGTGGCGTGTTACACGGCAAGGGGAATGAATTAATCGGTGCTACACAAACCAACAGGTTAAATCTCCCAAACATAATGTTTAGTGAGATAAACCCAGACCAAAGCCTTCATGCTGAGATTTCATTTACATAAAGTTTGAAAATAAGCAAAGCTCTTCTAGGCTGAAGGAAAGAAATCAGGGAAGTTATCACATTTGGAGGGGCCGAGTCAGAGCACAGGGCTTCTGGGGGTGCTGGTGATGTCTGTCCTCTTTCACTTTGTGGAAATTAATTGAGCTATAACAGTTTTGATGTGCACCTTTCTATATGCATATTACACGTCAATAAAAAGTTAACTTAAAAATTAACTCATTGCAGCAACAGACACTGAAGGCTTACTATGTGCAGGGAACTTTGCCCTCCACCTGTGTTGGGGGTAAATATGAATACAATGGGTTTCTGCCCTGGGGAAATTCAGGGATGAGTGGGGGTGGGGTGGGGGGATGGAGGTACAAGCCTAGAACATTTTTCAAAGCACTGTGGGAGCAAAGGACAGCTCAGTTTTTGTGGGGTTGGGGAAGTTGTGTTGGGTATTGAGTGCTAAGTAGTATTTCCACCACTGTAGTCAAGGCCAGGAAATAGAAACATATGAAACCAATGTGCTAAATTGTATTTTGAATTTGAAATAAGGTTAAAGTTTAATTTAAGCACTGACTAATTTCCTTGGAACTCAGGGGTAGTGGGTATGTTGCAATCTGGGATGGCAGATACAAAAACACCAAATTCTCTAATATGAAGAAAACTGATTCATGGTTGCCTTTATCCTCTATTTTTGGGTACACAGACAAGTTACTAATGTCACTGGTTTAAAGTGGCTTCACCAATGATGTAGTCAAATTCAATTTGCAGTTGTATTTGTAAATAAAAACAAAAAGCAAAACAACCAAGTTTCTCTGGAGAGTAAGGAATTGCAAAGGAGAGAGGTATACCCATAGATAAAGTAAGAATTTTCTGTCTAATTGCTTGCAATTTGGGGAAAAGCCAGAAGGACTAAATGATCTGGAAGAAATTTTGGGGAGTAAGAATATCCCCAACTTACAACTCTTAGCTTAATTCAGGCCTTCTGGAGCCCTCATCTTCATGAAGGGTAGTTTGATTGCCCCCTTAGAAATGTAAACCAACTTGATTTCTCCAAATGTCCCTCTGAATCAGACAGGGAAGGACTCCGTAGTTTATACAATGCAGGCTGGTCCGCCACAGATGGAACTCACGGCTATTTCAAAGTAACTTGGTTGAAAAGCATCTCAGCCCTTTGGAAAAAGTGTGTAATAGAAAGGACTGCAGAGATGGATGGAGATAAGGCCTCATTATCTTCAGAACTGGGCCATTTACCTGTGACCTTGGAATGAAAGATGTATGGCTACTTTTCTGTGCCTCAGTTTCCTTTTTGGAAAAAAGGAGGATATTAACATCCACCTTGGAGTGGTATGGTGAGAATTTTAACTTAGCTATTATATATTCAAATCACTTAGCCTGGAGTCTGGCACAGAACAGGCCCTCACTCAATAATCATAATATTATTATTTTTGCAATGCTTTCTGGCTGATGTCATGTTGGAGAATAAATGTAGCATTGACCATCCCCTTTTCTAGGTCACTGTGTCCAGCAGTTAGAGAGTTGAGAGCCAAATTGCATGTTCACTTGGAGCCAGGCTCAGTCCTCAGAAAAACATTGGGAAATAGGCAATTAAGCTAGGAGTAGGATCAACCTATTGATGGTTTGTCTCTGCCACTAGCCTTGAAAACTCCATGCAGTGTGTTTCAAACTTGTTTTAAAAAACAGTAACTTTTATTTTGTATTGATATCAGTATACGTCTTTCTACATTAAATAGAAGTTTCACAGAACTTAACCAGATTTTTCATAGTCTAAACTAATTCTATTTCACAATGTTGATTTTTTTCCCAATTGTTGTTTACAACTCACTATATTATGTTACCTGTGAATGGATCTACGCTTGCAGTTTGAGAAACACTGCTCTCATCCACTGCAGAATGCAGAAAAGGAAACTGAGGCACAGAGAGGGGGAAAGGAGTTGCTTAAGGGAAGTGGTAGCACAGGACTGAACCCAATTTGTAGACCCCAAAGCTCTGGCTATTTCCACAAATCAAGACAGAGACTCCTAACACAGAGAGGCTACAAATTACCAGAATTTTTTTTTTTTTTAATTATTAGAAAAGGGCCCACAAAGGCTCTAAGGCATGATGTTTTCAAGAGCTGGTTCATTGCTGAAAGGAGGCACTAGAATATTTTCTCCTGTAGTGGGGAAATTTGCCTTCAACCTGTCAGATGTAAGTTGAAACAGCATGCCTGCCAGGTAGCCTCTGGAATTGCCCAAGCTGTGGTCAGAAGAACAAGCTGTTCTTGAGGAACCGAGTGGTTCCAGATCTTGTCCTCCTTTCTGCAAACAGCAAAGCAGCTGGCGCCCACAGGAAGCAGTTTGCCAACCTGCCCCCAGGCCCGCTACAGTTTGCGGTGCTAGAAATAGGATATGAGTCGTTAAGGAGCAATCTCTGCAGCGTGATGGGAGGGAAGTCCAGTAAGGCTCCTTCATGGGCTGTTTGTATTGTGGATTTTTCTATGGGCGGCTCTCTCACCACTTCAGGAATGGAGGGCCGGGTCTCCCCTGGAGTTCCTGTTAGATGAGGGCGTCTGAATCCCTCCTTTCTGCTTCTGGACAACTTAGTGCTGCTTCTTTACTCTTTCCTCATTCTGCTTTGCATGAATTATCCCCCTTATAGTCACATATTCCCTAAGAGGTATATACTCTGAATCTTGCCCCCCTGATAACCACCCCAGCCAGGACTTGGCTCACTAAATGGGAGTTGAATCAAAGCGAGCCGTGAGATTTCCCAAGAACTCGTTTCCCTTGAGCTAGATTTTGTCTTTTGGTTTGATTCAGCGGAGGACATGGATTTTTGTCCTTATGTCACTGTCCCACCAAAGCCATTTAGGTCTAAGAGGCCAGGTATAACCAGCAGGCTTATGTCCAGCGATACACAGAGCTGATATTTCTGAAGCCAAACTTAGGGGCTTCTGCTATGGCAGGAGATCTTGCATCAACTGCTACCTACACATTAGCCTTGGCTGCCAGCTTTTCTTTCCTAAAACTCCCGAAATTCTGCCCACATCTGTGTGCATGCCCTTATCAGTCAGCAGGGGGCTAGACATTGCTCACCTGTCCCTTACTCATTCCCCCTTCATTAGCAATTGGCATTCATTCATTTGTTCTTTTATTCTCAACTATTATTGAAGGCCTTGTCAGTTTCCTTTGCAGGAGATAGAGGACATACATGGGACGGACAAGGTCCTTGGTCTGATGGTATTTCTATTCTAGAGAAGGAAAGACAAATAATAAACATGTAAACAGATGAGATCATTTTAGATAGCGTATTAATGCTATGAAGAAAAGAAAAGGGATAATGAGCTGGAGTGACTAGGGGAGGTCAGGAAGAGTTCCCGGAAAGAGATAACATTGAGCAGGGACCTGAATGACAAAAGTGCAAGGATATGGTGGCTGAGCCTGACTGGCTGGGGGGAGCAGCAAGTGTTGGGGCTTCCTGGTCCCTGGCGGAAATGAGCCTGGGGTAACAGAGGGCAGGATCTGAACAGGGTGGGTCCATGTAGCTTGAGAGCAGAGTTGAGCCCTTCTTCCGGTACCTCTTCCATACATGTTGGTGCTTTTAGGCCCCGTAAGGAGCTTGGGTTTTATTTAGGATGCAGTGGGAATCTGACACTTCAACAGCTTTCTGACTTTTCTCCCTGCAAACTGCAGATGTCTGCCTCTACCTGCCTAAGACACCTGGTCGTTAAGGCATCCTCGGAGCCAACTGCTACAACACCTCAGAACAAGGCTTGACTTTTCTTTTTAAATTAAATTACCTTAAATCAAAACACTGTCTATCTTTTGTGCAAACAACATTAGGACAAGAGAAAAAGAAAGGAAAAGTCATGCTTTCCCTATCTCTCCACAAGGACTCACAATATAATTCTCTCAGCTTCCATAGGATGCTCTGGTTCTTGTCAATAGGTAGATCTTTTATATACTTCCTTGGTGAGAATGACACAAGGTGTGGAACAAGTAACACATTCACTCCCTCTATCCGTCCATCCTCCATCCCACACACCCAGAGAAGGTACAGTTTTTATCCCTGCTGAGAAACTGGCATTGGGCTAATTGTTCTAAGTGAATTTTCTCCTGAAATCAGCATAACAACCCTGTGAGGTCTGTGCTATTATTATTCCCATTTTACAGTGGAAAAACCTGAGGCTCAGGAAGATTAAATAAATTGCAGAAAGTTATTCAAATTGTCACCAACAGTGATGCAGGCAAATTCCAAACCTGGGATCCCAAAGCTGCTGGGCTCTTGAACTGGTCTGGACCCTCTGCGGCCCCATCAGTAAAAGGTGGGAAGAGATTAAGTGAGAGCAAGGAGTAGCGACAAGCAAGATAAGATTGAACAAAGGTCTATGAATACTGAAATTTTATATAATTGTGTGTATCTATATATATTTCGATTCTGGGGTGTTGGAATGGCTGGAAGGAGGTAAATGACATGCTGGAACTGTAGCCTATAGCATCCCTTGGGATTTGCTCCATAGCTGCTCATTGAATTGTGCCTTGAAGGTCTTCACCTTTCTGTATTTACCTTGTATTGCATAATAAGGAAAGAACTGAAATTGTGGAACTGTAACCCACAACAATTTTTGAAATTTACCTATATGACTGCTTGTTGAGCTGTACATCGAGAGATGACACCTTTCTGTACGTATATTTTACAATAATGAAAATGGCTGAGGTTGTGGAACTGTGACCCATGACCCTCTTTGAGATTTGCTACACTGAAAGTTATCACTACTATGTATATATGTTAAAGTTCACAATAAAAAAAATGAAAAAGAACCTCGATATGTGTGTGTGTGTGTGTATGTGTGTATGTGTGTGTGTATAACAGGTGGGTATCCTAAAACTTGATTATTTCCAAAAAAAAAAAATCTTCTTCATCTGCTTAGCTGAGCCAAATCATACTGTCATTGCATTTCCTTCATATTTATCTCACACAGTTACTTTAAGTGTTGCTGATCGGTAACATGTGTACAGCTTTGTGAATGGTCACTTCTAACCCAAAGCTTTCAATATCTGACTCATTTGATGCTCACGCAATGGTCGTCTTGACTTCAGGGATCTTTGTCTGCCAGAGGGTGAGACGCAGAAGGGAGTGGGGCAGTGGGGGGCTTGTGTTACAGTGTTATCGGCAGATCCCGAAATTCATCGTCCTTGTCAGTGGGTCTTTCTGAGGCTGGAATTACGATGAGAGAGCAAGTGGGAACAAATGTTCTCAATTCACTTCGGCATCAACAGCCAGATGCTGCTGAGTGCCCCAAGACTTGCTCCGGACTTGGGAGGCTCCTTGCCATCTTTCATTTCACTCTCTTCCAAGGATGCCTGGGAAATCATGCAGGACATCTTTTGCTCAAAGTGACTCAGCTTGGTCAAGGCTAAGGTGGGCTGCTGGATTTGCAGTTCCACTTTTTCTCTTTGGTCCAAGCATCAACGATACCAGCGAGAACAACTCCATCGCACATCTCAGTAGCAGCTTCCAGCTCACAAAAGGCTTTCACACATATGATTCCAGCAGTTGAAGGCAGTCTTGCTGTTATTTGTGCCCATCCTGTAGACAAGGAAACTGAGTCCCAGAGAGTTTGCAGAGCTAATAGCTGGCAACTGTCCAAGGTAAATCTAAGTTTAGTCCATGCTTATTCCACTACACCATGATGTCCTCTCTCCCTCTTTTTTAAAAATAGATATGAAACATGCAGCAGCAGCCCCAAAACTGTTTATCTTCTGCAGCCCCCCGCCTCACAGATCTGTGTCCCAGGGAGCCTCTGAGCATCTGGCAAATGGCAGAATTGCTCCCCATGGCAGCTGGAAATCGGCGTGTAAAACATTTACCAGGTTATTGACATAATGGGTCTGGGTGTTTGTGCAGGTAAGGGCAGTTATAGATTGCCTGTTAACACTCTGTTTTGAAATGAAAATAAATGTGACAATAAGCCTGAAATGGCCCTAATAGAAAGTCAAGAATAAGCAATCCTTGGGCATGATAAGTTTAGTGGCAGGAGGGAAATTGGAGGGGAGCCGGTGGTTCTGCCTGAGGGTGTGGGGGTGGGAGGGAATTCAGGGGGCCTTTGAGGGGGGCTGGAGGCAGGGAGCCGGAGCAGGTGTATGGAGGGGAAGCTAGCAGAGGCTGCTGGAAGGATGGCTCACTCTGGACTCTAGCAGGGTTGGATTCGAAACCAGATTAGGCCACTTTAGGTGGGTGATCTCCCACCAGTCACGGGATCCCCTGTTGCTGCTATTCAGGGGCAATGGAGATACGTCTTCAGGCGCTTGACCGCGAGGAGGTGAAATCAAAAGGAGCCCAGCATGGATGGGACCAGAGATATGCAAAACCGAAAGGAGATAGAACAGCTGCAGGACCCCGAGCGAGGCTGTCGGGAATTTTAATATACCTAAAGAAGGGTTGTGTCAGTCTAAATGGGACCCAGTCATTCCTGGAATCTTGGAAAACGGGGAACGACAGAGGCTGATGAGCCCACATCAAGGGGAGTCGAGGCTGCAGAACCTATTGGCTCCTAACGGCTGACCTCCAGGGCGCGAGACGGTGACCCGGGCCCTCCGCCGTGGCCTCCCGGGCGGGTCTGCTCACCGGGGGCGCCTCCGGCGGTGGGGCAACAAGAGCTAGAGCAGATGGAGCGAGCGAAGACTGTCCGAGGCGGAGGCTGCGAGTTCAGACTCAGAACTGACTTGGGCCGACCCCGGATCGCGGTGGCCTTGGTGGGGGCAAAGCGGGCCCGATGCCCGCTCGTGGGCTGGACGGGAGGGGAGAGGGGCGCTGAGGCCATTGCTGGAGCGGGGCTGGGGGAAGGGATTTGTTTTTCCTGCTCTGAGAGCCCATGCTTGTTTGAATGTTGACACAGGGAGCAGGTTGCCTGCGCTGCGGGGGGGGGATGATTGACAGAGAGAGGCCCTGAGGGGACGGAGGGGCGACGGCAGCTCGGGGGGGGGGGCGGGGAGGCCGGGGGAAACCCCGCGTCCTCTGCGGCGTGATTGGGGGTGTGGATGGAGAACGCCCGGCAGTGTGGGGCCACCTGTCGAGAGGAATGGGGAGGGGGCCTCATCCTGAATGACGCTGCAGGGCCGGCTCTACAGGGTGTGACCCCCACTCCCCCCCAGCCCGTTACATCTGGGGGGCCAGTCAGGGTCAGGGCTCCGTGGGCGCTAAGGCCGCAATCTCTCCCGGCCCTCAGTGATGCAACTGTGAGTAAGAGCCACTCAGATCCTGTCTCTGCTGTAAAAATGAAAGTGATATTTGCAATGGAGCCTTTACGAAATCTGGACGCATCTTTCTTTCCTTATTTCTCATCCAGCGCTTGGCTTTGACTGTGACTCAGTTTCCCCCGAGGTGGGCAGTTCACTGAGAGTTTGAGACCCCTCCTCGGCTCACAAGCGGGGGCCCCATGTGGGCAAACGTATTTGGACGGGGGAGGGAGGGCAGCTGGGTGAGGGAGGTAAAGCCCCAATCCCCTCAGCGGGAGCCCGAAATGACCACATTTCCAAGAACTGAGGGATTAGAAGTGGAAGCCGTGGGTTTCTTCATGAAGCAAACCCATTAGGTACAAATGAGATGAGCAAGGCAATTACTCTGGGGCTAGTTCTTATCTTTTCAGGAGAAATCATCACTTTGCTTCATCATTGCCAGCAAGACTCCTCCAAATGCTAAAACTCCTGGTGCATTTAAATTAGGATGTCCATGCACACAAAAAACAATTCCGGGAATTCTTTCCATGGGAGGCAGCTAGAGATTAGAATGGGGTTCTTAGGCTGGGAGATGCCCGGGAAGTTTTTCTGGACTGGGAACTCCCATTTCTAACAGGTGAATTTGTGTCCTCACTTCCCCCAGGACATGCCTTGGGCTTGGGTGGAAGGAGATGGTCTCTGTTTATAAACTGGTTATTGGTGACAGCAAATTTGACATACCAGCTGGAGGGTGAGGCTGTTGTAGTAAGTTGCACATTTTATTTAGACTAGACTTGTGTTTGACCTGAGTTCAGGCCCACCCTTTGTCTGGCCTATGTGCACCATGAGAAAAATAATACACTATGTAGACCTTTGCAGGCCTTTTCAAGGGTCGGCAGTGCAGTGGACAGAAAGAGCCAGAAGGCCAAGATCCCAGCTCTACCTCTTCTGACAGTGTGACTTTGGGCCATTACTTCTGCTCTGTCAGCCTCCATCTCCTCATCAGCAAATGCTGATGATAATACCCAGTTCTTAGGGCTGCTCTGAGGATCAGAGAGGATAACATAATTTGAGGTCCTACACATAACTGAGGTGCTCATTACAAACGTTAGTTCTTATAAGTGGCAGTTAGACATAGGTATAAAGTTGTAAGAATTGAGGTATGGACTGCATTCATTTATTCTACAAACTTTTTGTTGTTAATTAAATTAACAGTTTTAAAGTGTACAATTCAGTGGTGTTTAGTACAGTCACAGTGGTGTGGAACTGCCAGCTCTCTGCAGTTCCAGAACATTTTCTTCACCCCAAAGGAAACCCTGTACCCATTAAGCATTCACTCCCTGTTCTGCCCTCCATCCTGCTCTTGGAGATCACAAGTCTGCTTCCTGTCTCTGTGGATTTACTTTATTGGATACTTCATGTAAATGGAATCATATAACATGTGCCTTTTTGTTTCTGACTTCTTTTATGTTGGCATAATATTTGTGAGATGCATCCACTTTGTAATGTATCAGAACTTCATTCCTTTTTACGGCTGAATAATATTCCCTGTCATGGATAGACCACAGTTTGTTTTTCCATTCATTCATGGTAGACTGTTTGGCAAACTTTTGTTGTCACCCATTGTGTGTCATGCCCTGTGCCAGGTACTTGGGATACAAAACTAATAAGATGTAAATCTCTGCCCCCAAAAATGCCCAAGGTAGTGGGGGAGGTAAGAGGCTGGGCTTTCAATACAATGTGCCAAGTGGTGTGAGAGCAATTTTGGGGCAGGATCCTAGTGATCTGAGCTAACTTTGAGAGGGCTAATTGGAGACTCAGGGGGGAAGAAAGATGTTTGAGACAGAGGGATCAGCATAGAGGCAGGGAATAGCATAGGAGCAGGGAACAGAAGAGGGAACAGCATAAGGACAGGGAACAGCATAGGGACAGGGAACAGTAAGATGTTTGGAGAAATTGCAAGGAAGTCTAAAGAGCCCCTAAATCACCACATAGACCTCTTGAAACATGACAGGAAGCTGTGAGTCATTTTGGCTCCTTTTTCACTCTTTTCAAGACTTCACTGGGTGGTGATTAAGAGCAGGTAGAATGGAGAGTGACTGCTTAATGGGTCCAGATTTTCATTTTGGATGATGAAAATGACTCAGAACTAGAAAGAGGTGGGCTATACAATGTTGCAAATGTTCTAAATGCCACTGTATACTTGTATACATTAAAATGGTTAATTTTATGTTGTGTGAATTTAACCTTAATAAAAAACATTAAAGGCAAAAAAACAAATAAGCAAACAAAACAAAACAAAATAAAACAAAAAAACGAGCGGGTTGGGAGTGGAGGAATCAGGTGTTGAAATGGAGAAGCAGGAGCCTGGGAAGGGCAGAGGCAGTTCTGTGTACATGAAAGATTCCACATTCAATTGCGTAAGGGAGAATTATGAGAGGAGAGCGGCTCAACTGTAAAATTCTCTCCTTTGTATAAACTTTTATCCTCCTATTTTGCAGTTCCAGGTGGAAGAAGCTGTCCAAGGAATCAGCAAGGTGAAAAAAAAATAATTTAAATCTCCTCTCCCAAGTCTCATGGAAAAACAAAACAAAAGAAACCCAAGAGGTTTTAGTTGACTGAAAATTTAGCCAAAATGTTAACATTTTATAAATGATAAAATATTCCTTTTATTTTAATCCAAACACAGTTGCCATTTAGTTGGAACTCCTTTCCTTTCATCCCCTTAAACTCAGTGTTCAGCCTATGTTAGCTAAGAGTGCTAAGGCCCCACTCTTTTTGGTTTATTTCTATTCTGAAATATTCCTAACCTTTGTACATCTAAACCCTCGATTTCTACCCAAAATTTGGAACTTGCGTAAATAATTATTTCTTATGGTTAAAACATTCAGCACCATTTCATTAGTTCTGATGACACTAGGCGGTGAGCATAAGGAGCTCACTGGTTGTAAAATAAAAAAGGCTTTGCACAAGCACTCCGGACCCAGGTTTACTCAGGGCCATCCAGCCTCCATCACCGGTGACTTGGTGTCACTTGGTCCCTTTGGGCTGCCTCATCTGGAAGGCAGGTATAGTAGACCCTACTTTACAGATGTTCAAGTTTAAATGAAATAACAGATGTGAAAGATCACCTAGGACAACTGGAAAGGAAGAGAGATTTATGCTTGAATGAGTTGAATGAGTAGCTCAGTACATAACTGAGCAAGGTAGAAAAAAAGTCTTATTAAAATTTCCTTTCCCAAATCTCATGTCCTGAGCATGTGACCAAGTTACAAGGTGGTATCAAATATTTAGATATACTTGACTTGGTACAGCAAGGTGACGGAGAACATGGACCATAGCATCAGACAGACCTGGATGCAAAACCCAGCACTTCCAAGCTGATTCCAAGCTGGGCTGAGCTGGTCTGAGCCTCAGTTTTTTTTTTTTTATCAGTGAAATGGGTGTATCATGCTGCAATTGTGAGGATTAAGAATATGCTGTTTTGCCAGTGGTTTGTACAGGGCTGGGGCTGATAAGACAGAAAGCCACATAAGCTATTCATCTTCAGCACCATCTCTGTGAAAGACTTACATTGTTTCAGTTTTTCTCTTCATTGAGGTTTCTTGAATGAGCTTGAAGGGTGATGTTTGTTCATGCCCTCATTTATTTATTCAGCAATTACTTATGGAGTGCCTACTATGTGTTAGGCACTGAGTGAAGCTCTGTAAAGTTTTGAATGAGAGGATATTTGTAGGAGATCATACTTCTAACATGAGAAAAATCCTTAATCTGCTCTCATAACCCATTGTCAAATTTCAAGTGCTTTAAATCAGCAGTTAATGCATTTTTAATCCTTTTGAATTCAAGAGGAAATTGTGATTACATTTAAGAAAATGGTTGGTGGTTATCTTCTTTTATCTATCATTAAATGATTCTGCTTTGTTTTTTTTTCCAAAAGAGATTTGAAGTAGCATAAAATAGATCCAGTAAAATAAGAAAGACAGATTAAAAGCCATGAAATAGAATAAGGCAGTTGGTTGATCCAGATACACAAGGTAAAAACATCTATTGCAATAATGCACAAAATTTAGCACTGAGCTTCCTAGCAGTCTAAGTAAAGATGGAAAAAGGATGAGTAAAAGGTCATACTGGACAACAAATAAAAATGAGCCTGCCCATCAATAATACTTATTTTTTTTCAGTAGCAAATGGTTATGACATAAAGATTTAAGAAACATTGAAATGACAAGAAATGACAAAGTACCCCCAAAATAGAACTGTTACCCAAGATGTAGGAGTGTTCTTTGTGAGTCTAGTTCCTATACCAAGAAATGGCAGGCACATTTAGATGTTGAATTAAAAGATCAGTTCTGTTCTTAATAGGCTTTCTGGTGCTCTCTATGGTGTAGGAACAGCTTGAAGAGACTCCAGGGAAATGAAGGTTTGCAGTCTGTTAGATGATTTCCCTTTACAAATGTCCCAATTGGGCTTTTGGCAAGGGCTGGCAACCAGAAAATTGTAAATGCAGTTATAAATCAGATATCTTAATTAATCTTGCCAAAAGAGACAAAAACATTGTAGACTAAAAACACTTTTTGAAAGAAATAAAACTA
>PVKY010008091.1:0-14365 GCA_004027775.1 Bradypus variegatus
CTGAAATAAAAGTATTTACAGCCCAACTCACTGTTTATGTAAAATTACCAATAAAATATTTTTATGACTACACATTTTGCATTTTTGTTTAAAACTAATAAGTGTTTTATGTTGTATTTAAAAGTCCAACCTAGAAACCGCACAGTGCTTCTTAAATTCTCTTAGGGTCTCTTGTTTTTCTTAGCCATTTGCTTATTATATATCCACCTATAGGAGACTTATGAAATGTAAACTCACTTAAAAATATAATGTGGATACAAAATATCACATAAAAGACATCATGATAGCATTTGAAGGAAAAAAAACCTGTAGACCCTGACAGTTGTGATATTTGGTGGTTTCACATGATAATGTAATTTTCTGTTTAATTGCAGTACTTTTTATAGGCATAATGGTACTTTTTTGTTAAGATGCTAGTTGTGAAATAGTTAATTGCTTTACTAAAAGTCTGTGGTTAAAACATATACCTCATTCTTTAGTGTTATTAAATGAAAAATTAAAATTTGTGTTTTATTTTATACAATGCTTTCAATGGAATATCAATTAACTGGTTAAGTTACATTATTTTAAAATAAGAAAGTTTTGTCTTATTTTTTCTATTTTTCATCTTTCAAATGTTTTTATATTATTCATTTTTGGAGATAGTAAAAACTACAAATATTAAGTGTAATAAGGAAATATTTTAATTTTTAAGTCAAAGCTATGCTTTGAAGGCACTGTGTCTTCTGATTATGATTGAATACTTTCAAGATGTATTATATATGTATTGCACAAGAGAGAAAAATTTGATAGAAAATGGGATTTTACCTGAATGGGGCATACTCATCTTTCTATAGGAGGGAAGACAGTATAGCATAGAGATTGAGTGCTAACATGTCATCTATAAAAATGGGGACAATGATAATCATATTGAATTTGTAGGGTTATTGGGAGAATTAAATAACAGTCCGTATACAGTCCTTAACAATTGCCCAGCACAGATTGGATGTTGAATAAACATGAACCTTCACTTACATTATAGGTAAAATCCCATTACAAAAATACAAAAAATGTTTTCGTAACAAAAATTATTTCCATGCCCTCTTGATGACCTAAAGGAATAGTGTCTTATTAATTAGTTTGCAGTGAGTTTTCTACATCAAATGTTCTCTGTGGTCCCAGGCCAGCTATCCTTCTGTAATTAAAGAATATGATGGTATACAGTATGAGACAGAAGAAATGAACTGACTAGTTTTAAATCTTGTTTTCCTTTCATTAGTCACAATTATCTTCACCTGCCTTCATTTCACCTTCCTCAAATGCACTTTCCCCAGGAACACGGATCCAAATTTCATACATACTTATACCTAACCTTAACATAAGCAAAAAGATTCAGAGCCTTGGCTTAGAGTACATTTTTAGCTCTGTTTCATGAATTTATCCTCTGGTTTTTAATAGTTAGTTCTTTTAACCAAATTCCATCAAAAAGAGAATTTGGGTGTTTTTCAGAGTTTACCACCTTATTTTGATATAAGCAAGAGTGAAGCTATAATTTGAGGCATACAAGAATACGTATTCTTAAGACCTTTTGTATTATACAATGGAAATAGTTAATTTAAAAGTTTTATTTTTATTAAATGCTTTCCTAAAATTATAGTGATGATAGTAGACAGGTGAAAACATTGAAAAAAAGAAAAACCTCAGCTTTTCTAAGGTAACATTAGATAAAAATCCTTATTATCTAAAAGAATGTAGTTTCTGCATATTTTATATGTATTATGGTAAATGTCAAGGAGTTTTCATTCTAACCAAAGATCTTATTTTACTTCTTTTCTTGGTCTCCAACATCTCTTTTCCAGAAGTTTTTAAAAACCTGATGTAGGAACTGGGGTAGTTTGTAAGCCACTGACAGAAATTTTGTGTACAGTACTTTGAAAATGAAGTGTAAAGAGAAAAGTCTGTGTGTGTGTAAAGAGAGGATAACCATAAAATAATGCTTTGCTTTGACTTATTGGCACTCCTGTCCCCCTTTAGTTGTCCAGAACAAATGTAGAAACACTGAAGCACAGAAGAGTAATTCATTACAAAAATAGTTGAGTAGAATCAAAACACAAGGTTACAGAATACAGGATGTAACCGATCATTTTGTGAAAGCAGAGGAAAAGAACGCTTTTCACTGATTTTTGAAGGCAATGAAAGATAAGTCCCAATAATATCAAAGGCAAGGAAGGCAAAGAAGGGAAAAAAGAAAATGAGGGAAGAGGAGGAAAAAGAAAGCAAAAATAGTGACAAAAATTAGAAATGGGGACATAGTGATGCAATCTAGATGATAATAGGGAAAAATCACAAGGAAAGAGGAGAGAAAATAAATAGAACTTAACCCTTGATGACATTTTTAAAATATGCAAAATAAATCATCCTCATAATGACTGTCATTAAATAAAGCTTAAGCTGTGTTTTAGTACACTGTACTAGGGCAGTAATATGTGTAATATTTTAGGACAATTTTCATCAAAACTAATTCCTTTAAGAACCTGTCCTAGGGAAGTTTTACCTTGAATTCTATAAATACTACTTTCCAGAATGCACAACTCCACTAGCCCAGATAATTTAAATGTTATGTTTTTGATGTATTGATTGGGTTTTGTATTTAAACAGTGCAGACATTCCTGCCTTTATAGAATGGGCCAATTCTGGAGTATAAGAAATGCCATAGTAAGACCAGATGTTTCTAAGGAAAAAAAAATCAAGTAGAACTCTGGGTGGTTTCAGTGTTCTGGAACTAGTTTTGTGTTCTGAAGCATTTTTTTTTTTCATCATTGGGAGTTGTAGACTGTAGTAATTTTTCTGTTCTAAGTCTGCTTTAGTTCAATATAATTTACCTCAACCTAGGTTTTCTTTATATCGGTAGTCTTCAATTCAGTGAAAATTTATTGAGTATCTTCTGTGTGTCAGGCAGTCTATTAGGGGTTGGTTACAAAGAGGACAAAAATGTGGACTCTGCTCACAAGGAACTTATAACTTAGAAGGGAAAGCTATAATAAAAAATTACAATGTGATCATTGTAATAAGAAAAATATGTTTAAGATAAAAATGTAGCAGAGAGGGAGCGCTTGCTGCCTTTTTGTTTTTAAAAACACATCTAGGCCTAGGCATGCACTCCAAGTCCACATTGAAAATGTTAGGATTTGATCTTGGTTCTTACAGCTGATAGTGGTGGGTGTCATCAGTAGTTTTAGCCAGTTGCTAATTGATAACTCCAAAATTTTCAAAAGTTTCAGGCTTTAAGCCATGTAATGTGAAAAAAAATTAATTTTCCTATATGAATTTTTTAAAACCAAGAAAACGAATGAGGTCTGCTATTGCCTTTTTGTAAAGATATTGAGGAAACAGTATATTACATCACAGTGTCCCCTCTTTGAAGATCCAAATGCGAAATTTGTTTGAATCTGTTTTAAGAAAAGCTTTACTTCAACTGAGAAACCAATTTGCCTTTTCCCTATGGACAATGTAAGTCATAAATTGATCCTTCATAGCTATTGCTTTAATCATGAGAAATCTCAGAGCCAATTTTTGGACTCAATTTTAGTAATTGTGTAGGTCTCTATGACCTGCATGTCTGTATTATAATTTCTTATTCTTGATCTTGTATCTATATTCTTTCATATTCTGATTTTTATCTATCTATATTTTCCTTGTGTTTTTATAAGTTGCCTCACATACCTTGTGTAAATAAGGTTAAACAGTAATATATATATTTTTAATGTCAAAAAATTGCTTTATTTCAAGGTGTGAGAATGAGAATCAAGGAGAACTTTTAGGGGCAAGGACCCAGAGCAATGGGTTCCTCTCCCACTGGAATTCCTGAGAGGTGGAAATGATACATGAGTCCTGGCAGGTTGCAAGATTACTTCTAGGGTTAGATCTGCTGACCCAAATAGGGAGTTTGGATGAAAAAAAGCCTTTCATCTTCCGTTTTCCCTTAAACCCTTTAGCAAGAAAATTTAGAAACTAAGCAGGGAACCAAGACTTACTAGCAACTTCGTCATCTGTGTTATTTACATTATCTTTTTTAATTCATAGTAATCACAACAATGAAATGGGCCTACATTTACTTTTGTGATCAGCAAGGATGACAAGAGTTGGAAGAATATTTACTAGTTTGGGAGAAGAATCCCAAAAGACAAGCAAAATTATTAGAGAAAGCAATTAAGAAAACAAAAGCAGAATGAGTCCCTGTGCTAACTATAGGGAAGAAATAACAGAGTGATCTGGTGGTATGCCCAAAAGGTAGTTTTAATCTTTGATAAAAGAAAATTAAAAAGCTTCTATTTTCAGCATAAAATATTGACTTTATTAAAAATAAATGTATAAATGTCAAAATAAAAAACTATATAAAATACAACATAGGAGCTGCTTAGTGATGGAAATTCTGTATAGAAAGCAATGTGGGATAATGATTTTGAATTTAGTTTTCAAAATTGGACTTCTGAAGTGTGGTAGTGTAAGAATTCTTAATTTTTTTAGCCTTCAATTTTTGGGAACCTGGGCTCAGGAAAGCCTTATTATAATCCTGAGCCCTGATTGATGGCAGGTTTTGGAGAATTTGTGCATGTGTGTTTTGATTCTAATTTTCTCCATGCCTAAATTTCCCTGCAAATCGAGCTTTTTATTTTACTGACAGTATTTTTTAAATAACAGATTTTAATCTACTGTAGTAATGAGAATAGAGGGTTCCTAAAGATAGAACAAGGAAGAAATACAGGGGAGTTGATACTATATTCCTTAATTTCTCCTCCCTACTTTACCCCCTACATTCTCTCCTTCCATGGATGGAAATGCCAGTTAAATTCTGAGATCATATAGTAGCTAAGATGTTTGCTGCCTCTTTTTTTTTTTTAAATCTTATGAGTTACACCTGAATTTTTTAGAATGAAGAGAATCGTTAAATTTACTCTTCAACACTGCTCTTTGACTCTTTTTACACATTTAATGGTCTGAATGGACACTTAAAATGAAATACTTTTTTGTTGTTCAAGTGAACTGTATGATTTTCCCACCTTTCCTCCAGTCCAACAAGGGCTCTCAGAATTAGACTGTGGAAAATGGAGAAATTTTACTAGAGGCCAGCTGGAAGAGAGAATGATTCTTATTTTTGGTCTTGAGTTTTTCACTCTTTGTGCTATGCAACTAATCTCACTCATATTTCTCTGTAAATTTTGTTTTTATCTCCAGTACCAGTCTAAGGTTTTCACTTAATACTGATTTCTTCCTTTTTGCTTTCACTTCTAATTTCCATCACTCAGTTTAGTTATTTATGAATTCATAGTGGGATAGCATGGTGTAATGGAAAAAATAAACATTTCCATTTGGATCTACATTAGTGATCTGTCTCTTGGCCAAGTTAATGAACTTTGTTTTGTAAAAGAATAGAAACCCACCTCCTACTTCATAGGACTGTCATAATGATTAAGTTAGATTATATTGAGACCTTTATCAAATGAAAATTATATAAAAGTTTTTTAACCTTATTCTGAAAAGGCACAGAATATAACTCTTTCCCATATGATGTCCTTTTTTTTCTTTAATTTAAAAAATCAAATAGTCAAAGCTAGACAGTGGGAAGGAAATTCTTAGCAGGACTCCAAATCTGCTTTACAGTGATTTAAAGACGACCCATTAAATTTAAAACATCCATTAAATGAATGACTATATATCCAATATGGGGAGGGGTAGAGGAAAAGTTAATCTTTTAAATTTAAGATTTGGATTATCCTGAATCAGAGAATTTTCCAGATCATGAAAATCTCTGTCTTCATAATTTAAACAACAACAATATTGTTACTCTTAAATTTCTTTTCCTTTTACCTTTCTAAAAGGGTGAAGGGTAAATAAATATTGGTTAAAAACTTGGATACAGCCAGCCCATAGTTTGAACTTTGGAGTAGCTGACCAAAGGAATTAAGAGGCTGGTCTAAAGAGGAAAAAATAAGTTTAGGAATACCTACTTAAGTACATTCATATGGTCAATGAAAGAAAAGCCTAATTATTAGGACATTGAGTTATTTTTATTTAAATAGTCATTTAAATAATTAACATTAATTTTAGGAATATCAGACTATGTGGGAATTTGGAAATGATCAAAAGGGGATGTTAGCATGCACATAACTATACTACAAGAAAACCAGTTAATACTGTGTGTGGATAATACAAAAATCATTTCTATGTTGGAAGCCTTTACATACTTTTTCAACAGAATCTCCTTTTTAATTTCAAGATTAAATGGAACCTAAAGAGATGAGGATGGTCCAGAACTCTGATGTCAAGTAAATGAATGATGATTCTTCCAGATATGCTCTTTCCATAAATTGTTACAGAAATGAAAACTGCTTGGCTTCCCTTTGTGTCATTCCAGTATTTTAACAATCTGTGGGTCAGGAAGCTATTCTTTATTTTTACTCCTTTTAGTTTTTGTTGTTGTTGGAATAGAGAACAATTGTAGTTAGCATCTTTTAAATGAAACATCCTTTATCTGAGTACTAGCTCTTACTCTAGTTTCTTGGTATCATATTCTGCAACTTTCTCAGAAACTTTTTCCATTCTTATACTTTTGTCATTCTCTGTACCTTGCTAAGTTTATCATCATTTCTCTGAGAATTGTAAGGTAGAGTGGAAGAATTGACTTGGTCTTGTTTTTACTTGCCTGTCTCCCCTTTGAGGGCACTACACACTTTCATTTCTGAATACTCTGCATCAAGCCTCTTGTCTGGCATGTGGAATGTATTCAATAAATGTTTACTGAATGAATAAATGTATGTTTTTATTTACACAATTTGATAGTATACTAGTTTTCATTGGGTAAGATATTTAATCCTTATGGAAAAAGAAACTGAGGCTTAAATTTGTTTAGTGACTTTCACATGGTTACAGAGCCACCACTTTTGGTATAGAGATTCCAAATGGAGAGCTACTATGTTACACACCATTTTCCCACCTTGTTTCTCACGTCCAACGTTTTCGAAGTCCCAAATGCGTTTGCATTTTGAACAATTTAACAGCATAATTTCTTGCCATGAAATGTGTGTGTGTGTGTATAAAGCCTCCTTTTTTCTCACTTTTTGGCAGAGAAACTGTTCTCTGCCTCCAATCTGTCATCTCTCTTCTCTGCCCCTCACCACAATCTACTCTAGAAAATACAAATGTGATCATGTTACTTTCTTGCTTAAAACCCCCTCAATGGTTCCCCACTGTCTGCTAGCTTAAGTTCTAACTCAATGCTTGGTACTCAAATATCTGGCCCCTTCTACTCAAATATCTATGGCCCACTTCTGGTCATATCATTCATATATCCTCTCTTATATTGTTAGTTGGTGGTAGCAAAATTCCCACAGTTCCCTGAACACAACAGCCTGTTTCATTGATCCAACAGGCTGGAAGAATGACCTCCTTTATCCCACCCAAGACTCAAAGGCCACCTTTGCTATGAATTCTCGACCACACCCGCAAATACTGATTGCTCCTTTGTGTGTGCATGTGTACCTACACTTAATCAATGTCCGTGTCGTTGTACTGAACTTACAAGTAGCCACTCTCCCACCCCACTACATTTCTTGGCACACAATGATGCTTTATGGCTGGTACAAACAATAACTATTACAGAAATGTAGAAGCTGGGAAAGCCTTTGCTGAGAAATGGGACCTGAAAAGGGTTTAAGTGAATGCCTCCTAAGTGCCAGGCGTTTTTCAAGCCTTAAACAACCCTATGATGAGGATATTATCTCCGTTTTAGAGACGAAGAGAATTTAGGTTGTGCAATATCACAAACTACCATCTGGCAGACTCATAATTTGAATTCAGGTCTGCTGCCTCTAAAGCCCTGTTCATTTCGCTATACCTTCCTCCTCTGCAGTTCAGAACCACTGGGTCAGGGCATTACCTGCCCTAGGATTGGCGCTCCAGCGTATATGCTCACCTCCCCGCATTTAGGCTTCCGAAGCGCCCCGCCCCTCCCGCTCACTGCGCCGGCGCACCCGACAGCTTCCCGCCTGCCAGAGGGGGCGGGGCCGCGTCGCTACAGCCGCCCGTGGGGCCTGCGGAGGCGGTGTCGAAGCTTCTAGGAGGGTTGTCCGCGGGATTCGGCGCCGCGGCGGTGCTCGCCAAGGTGGTGGGAGGGGAGAAGAGGAAGGAAGGGGAGGCGGGAGTGAGGCCCGGCAACAGAGGAGGAACTTGTTGTGCCCGCGACTGCGTGATAACGCTCCCTCCGCTCCGGTTCGCCGGGGCACGGCGGCGGCGGCGAGGACGCCGAGGCGATGCGGCGGTACCTTCGCATCGTGCTCCTGTGTCTGGGCTGCGGCTTCTGCTCGCTTCTGTACGCTTTCAGCCAGCTCGCCGTGTCCCTGGAGGAAGGAGCGGGCGGCCGTGGCGTGAAGCCGCAGGCCGCAGCGGCTTCCCGGCTCGGGGAAGGCGTGCGCGGCGCCGCGCGAGGGGTGGGCGGCGCGGGCCCAGCGGCGCATCCTGGCGGGTCGGACAGGTACGGGCCATTCCCTATCTTGAAGATGGGGCGGCGGGCGCGAGACAAGGCTCGGCGCGGGCCACTCTCCCGTGCGTTCCGCGCCTCGCGTCTCCCGCCTCTGGGCTCTTTCCTCTAGCTTCTTTGCCGCGGTCTCCGACCGTCTTCTTTCATTTCCCTCTTTCCCCTCTACCCCGCGGGTGAGCCCGGCATTGCTTCAGCCTGAGCTCATCCCACACTCCTTGTGTTTGTCTTCTGACCCATTCCTTAGGCGCTCTTTAAAGTAGCTAGAAATTAATTTTCGATTTCTCACAATTGGTCTTTTTTGTTTGTTTGTTTGTTTCCTCTTCTAAGGATTCGTTGAAAATTAGAGGTGTCCCACGAAAGCCTTCCTGCTGCCTGGCTAGTGGGAATTCCGTCTTGTCCCCATGGAGTTGAAGTTGAGATATTTAAACATCAGGCTAACGCCCCAATTCACTTTTTTTTGGTCTTGAAAGAGTCGTCTGATTTTCCTGTGTTTAACATTTAAAATTTTCATTATTAGCAGCGGTTAGTTAAATCTGGGCATGGCATTTGTGCGACTGTGATTTTTTTCTGAAATTTTTAGCAATTTAAGAAAAATGAGCGATATTTAACATGCTCAAGTCTGTTGTGAGATGGGACGGAGATAGCTTTTAAGAAGTTATTTAGAAACCAACATAATGACTTATGTTGATTTGTGCAAATCCCTGCCAGAGTTGGATTCAACATGAAATTTAAATGCAAAGAAGTTTTTGACAACGTATTATGAATGCTTACCAAAGTCTAAGCATTTTCAGTGTCTTGCAGGATAGGCTAAGGCAACCTAGTTTGTGGGCACCTCCCTGGGAACGACTCTGGGTCCTTCTTACTGACAGGCAAATACTGCTTTTTTTTTTTTTTCTTTTTTTTTTACCAATCCTGTACTATAGAAAAGTACTGAATTGGTAGGAGGAGGGAGTGCAGGTTAGCAGCTGTTTAACATTATTTTGAGAGTTGGTCATTCCCTGATGAAAAGGGGGAGTTTGGGCAGAGGAACAGAATGTAAAAGCTGGATTGTCAAGTTTTTGCTATATGATTTGATTATGATCAGGTGAACTCGTAAGACATCAGGACTCTGTATTTATAAAAGCAGGACTACTTCCAAAGCAGCCTTCAATTATCTGTCATGAGAGAGGCAGTGATTGAAGACTGAATGAGCTCATGAAAAGAAAAGAAAAAAAAAAAAAAACAGATGAAAGCTAAGCTGTTTATAATCTACTATCTACTACCTGATTTTTGAAACATTTAAAATTGTAGAAATTATTTTTGTAATGGGTAGAATTATAAGGAAGCAATATGTCAACAAAAATACTGAATAGAATTAGGCTGCATTATTAGCATTTCAGTTTGCTAGGATGACATTCATTTGTAGTGCTTTTACTCATGTATATGCTTTATTTTGTGGTAGATTTTTATAAATTGCATTTGCTTGTCAGTTTGGCCAGTTAAAACAAAATTATTTTATTTGAAATGAAAAAAATAAGCACCTCGGTTTTCATAAATATTTCACAAACCTATTACTGAAATCTTAAGTTTGATGTGTCAGTAAACTAAGGTGCATGAAGATTTGGAAAAATGTGGTGAACTACATTTCACCACATTTGCAGGCGTTAGGGGAAGTTTGGTCAGAGGAACAGCATGGAAAAGTTGGGTTGCCCTGTTTTACTCTACAGTTTGAATTCCTAAGACATCAGCACTCTGTATTCATAAGAGCAGAACTATATACAACTCCAGGTTTGGAATTTTATTTTAGATATTATCCTTACAGTGATTTTTAGATGTTTTTATATGTTAAATCAACTTTTTTTTTGGTCTATCATGTTATATATGATAGATATCCTTAATCTCTCTTCCTATGTAGAAATCTTTTTTTTTAATTCAGTTTTATTGAAATATATTCACATACCATACAATCGTCCATGGTATGCAATCAGCTGTTCACAGTATGATCATATAGTTATGCATTCATCACCACAATCTATATCTGAACATTTTCTTTACATCAGAAAGAATCAGAATAAGAATAAAAAATAAAAGTGAAAAAAGAACACCCAAACCATCCCCCCATCCCACCCTATTTGTCATTTAGTTTTTATCCTATGTAGAAATCTTTTGTTAAAGTTCCAAAGGTGTCAGTTATTGCACCAGGGTTAGAAATTATGTATCCTTTGATTGCTCTACATGTGTTCCTTTTTTACTTTTCTTTTTCCTATTCCTTTTTCTCTTATCTTCGCTTTTCATTATTACTATTGGTTGAGAATTGTCTGAACTTTGAATACCCTGGCCTTAATGGCTCTCCAGGCTGCTTTGTTTTATCCTGCTGTTGCAAACTTTTAATTTTTTTTTTTTGTATATTAGAGAAATTGTATGTTTACCAAACAATCCAGAAAACATTCACTTTATATCACACTATTATTAACACCTTGCTTTGATGTGGTACATTTCTTAAAATGGATGAAAGAGCTAGCTTATAATTGTACTACTAATGATAGCCCATGGTTTAACTTAAGGTTATCTGTGTGGTGCAGTTGCATAGCTTTTTCTTAAATTTTTATTCTGGTACCGTACATATAACCTAACTTTAATTTCCCCTTTTAGCCACATTAAAATATATAATTCAGTGCTGGTAATTACATTCACAATGTTGTGTTTACCATCACCACCATCCATTACAAAACATTTCCATCGTCCTAAATAAGACTACATTTTAAACCTTAACTCCCTATGCCCTATTGCTTCCCTGTCCCCTGGTAACCTTTATTCTAGATTCTGACTATGAGTTTGCTTATTGTGATTATTCCATACACTGAAATCATACAATATTTTTGTGAATAATACCATTATGAACATTGATGTGCACATATCAGCATGAGTCCTTGGCTTTCAGGGCATACCTACAAGTGAGATTCCTGGGTTATATGGTAATTCTATACTTAAATTTCTGAGGAACTGCCAAACCGTCTTCCAAAGTGGCTATACTATTTTATGTTATCACTAACAATGAGTAAGTGTTCCTGTTTCCTCACATGCTCTCCAATTGTAATATTCTGTTTTTTTTTTTTTAAATAGTAGCCGTTCTATTGGGTGTGAAATGGTATCCCATTGTAGTTTTGATTTTCATTTCCTTAATGGCTAATGATGTTGAGCATCTTTTCATGTGCTTTTTGGCCATTTGTATATCTTCTTTAGAGAAATGTCAAGTCTTTTATCTATTTTAAAAATCAACTTGTCTTTCTGTTGTTGAAGGATTTCTTTATATATTTTGGATATTAAACCCATATCAGGTATGTGGTTTCCAAATATTTTCTTCCATTGTGTAGATTGTTGTTTAGTTTTATGATTAAGTCATTTAAGGTCCAAAAGTTTTTTTATTTTGATGAGAGCCCATTTATCTATTTTTTTCTTTTGTTGCTTGTGCTTTGTATATGAAGTCTAAGAAACTATTGCCAAACAAAAGGTCCTGAAAATGCTTCTCTATGTTTTCTTCTAGGAATTTCATAGCTCTGGCTCTTAGATTTAGGGCTTTGATCCATTTTGAGTTGATTTTTTTTTACTATGGTGTGAGGTAGGGATCTACCTTCATTTTTTTTTTCCCAAATGAAGATCCAGTTTTCCCAGCACCATTTGTTGAAGAGACTTTTCTTTCACAATTGAGAAATAATTGCCCTCTTGCCAAAAATCAGTTGGCCTTAAATATGAGGATTTCTCTTCTCAGTTCTCAGTTCAATTCCATAGGTTTTTATGTCTGTCCTTATGCCAGTACCATGCTCTTTGGATTACTCTTGGCTTTTTAAAAAGTTTTAAGATTGTGAAGTGTGAGCCCTCCAACTGCATTCTTCTTTTTTAAGATGGCTTTGGCTATTCAGGGCTCCTTACCTTTCCATATGAATTTGATGATTGGCTTTTCTGTTTCTACAGAGTAGGCTTTTGGAATTTTGATTGGGATTGTATTGAATCTTTAAATTGCTTTGGGAAGAACTGACATCTTAATGATGCTTTGTCTTCCAATTCATGAATATGGAATGATCTTCCAGTTTTTTAGGTCTTCTTTGATTTCTTTTGGCAATGTTTGGTAGTTTTCTGTGTTCAAGTCCTTTATGTTGTTGGTTAGAATTTTTCCTAGTTACTTGATTGTTTCGGTGCTATTGTAAATGGAATTTTTTTCTCGATTTCTTCTTCTGATTGTTCATTACTAGTGTATAGAAACACAGCTAATTTCAAAACACAGCTAATTTTTGGGTGTTGATCTGTATTCCGCCACTGCTCAGTTTATTAGCTTTTGTAGCTTCATTGTGGATTTTTCAAGATTTTCTTTAGTATGATCATGTCATCTGCAAAAAGAGACAGTTTTAATTTTTCCTTTCCAATTTGGATGCCTTTTATTTCTTTTTCTCACCCTAATTGCTCTAGTTAGAACTTCTAGTACAGTGTTGAGTGACAGTGCTGACAGTGGGCTTCCTTGCCTTGTTCATAATCTTACAGGGAAAGCTTTTCAGCCCTTCATCATTAAGTATGGTGTTAGTTGGGGTTTTTCACATATGTCCTATATTACGTAGAGGAAATTATCTTCTATTTGTAGTTTCTAAGTTTATTGAGAAGGGTGCTGGATTTTGTCAAATGCCTTTTCTCCGTCAATTGAGATGCTCATGCGTTTTTTTTTTCCCCTTATCTTAATGTTGTATATTGCATTAATTGATGTTCTTAAGTTGAATCACCTTTATATGCCAGGGATAAATCCCACTTGATCATGGTGTATAATTCTTTTAATATGCTGTTGGATTCGGTTTGCTTGCATTCTGTTGAGGATTTTTGCATTGTATTTGTAAGAGATATTGGTCTGTATTTTTCTTGTGGGCTCTCTCTGGCTTTGGTACTAGGTGACGGCCTCATAGAATGAATTAGGGAGTGTTCCTTCACTTTTTTGGAAGAGTTTGAGAAGGATTGATATTAATTCTTGTTGGAATGTTTGGTAAATTCCTCTGTGAAGCCTTCTGCTCCTAGGATTTTCTTTGTTTGGAGGCTTTTGATTACTGATTCAATCTCTTTATTAGTTATTGGTTTATTGAGATCTTCTGTTTCCTTTTTTTTTTTTCATGGTTTAGAGAGTTTAAGGTTTATTAGAGGAAGAAAGCAGAAGAAAGCAGGTGGGAGCCATTAGAAAAGAAAGAAAGGAAAAAATGGCTCCGGCCCTCTTTCTGAGAGCAGCATTTTTTTAAAGGAAAAACCCATGTTGGGTATTGGGAGGAAGGGTCCTGCTGAGTGTGTTCTGGGCTTTGATTGGGCAAGTGCCTATTAGTTTCTGCTGACTGGTTACTAGGGTTTTAACATACTCTTCTTTGATGTGCACTGTATTATCTATGTGGAGGAAGTAGGCCTTTTGGCTTGTTTATCTGGTCTTGCCTTGGCTGCCCCCTGGGGTCTGGGCACTACTGTGAATGGGATTTCTGAAACAGCTTTCCACCCTTAGTCTATCACCCACCTGGTATCTTTGAAATAAGCAGCAGGGCCCCTGTATCAGACATTCCTTCTATCTGTTAGACTCTTTTTTTTCTGGGGTCTGACATTCCTGCCTTTTATTTTTAATAAAAATTGGTACGGGTATGGGTAGGAATTTGGGTTAATGCTTTAACTTAGCTCAAAGCAACTTTTGTAGGGACAAGGGACGTCGCACTTGTCTCTTAGCTGCTTCCGGCTGTACATGGATGGAGTTGGGGAAGAGTTGCTTTGAACTAAGCTTTAGCACTATTAGATTGATGTTTGGATATCTTCTGCTGGAACCGGCTGGTAGTGAGGCTTTTGCTGTGGCAGCAGATTTTC
>PVKY010008092.1:0-14364 GCA_004027775.1 Bradypus variegatus
ATTTGGGGTACGTTGTACTTCTTGAATCTCTAATTTTCTGTCTTTTATAAGAGTTGGGAAATTTTCAGTGAATATGTCTTCTATTATTCCTTCTGCCCCCTTTCCCCTCTCTTCTCCTTCTGGAATACCCATAACACGTATATTTGTACGTTTCATGTTGTCACTCAGCTCCCTAAGACCCTGCTCATATTTTTCCATTATTTTTTAACATCTGTTCTTTTGCGTGCATGAATTCGAATGACCTGTCTTCCAGTTCACTGATCCTTTCCTCTGCCTGTTCAAATCTATTGTGTCCTTCCATTGTGTTTTTCATCTCCTCCATTGTGTCATTCCCATGAGTTCTGCCATTTGTTTTTTTTAAGTTTATGAATTCTTCTTTATGGTCATCCAGTTGTCTTCTTTATATCCTTCAGCTCTTCTGCTAGATCTTCCTTATGTTCCTTCATTTCACTGAATTTGTTTAGTATTAGTTGCCTCAACTCCTGTATCTCATTTGAGCTATTAGTTTGTTCCTTTGGCTGGTCCATATTTTCGTGTTTCCTGGTATGGCTTGTTATCTTAAGTTGTCTAGGCATCTGATTTTCTTGATTAGTTTATTTTGGAGCTTGTTTTCTATCTTTTACCTAGGTATTTTCTTGTTGGTTTGCTTTGTTCTCTGGCCTCTGTTATTCAATTCAACTTATTCTAGACCTCTAACTTAGGTTCTGTTTAGTTATCAAAATTTTTCCCCTCTTGTTTTTTCTGTTTCTTGCTCTGCTCTATGTAGCCTTTTTGTGAATGGGTCTCCTCAGATATGGTCGACCCTAGTCAGATTTTCCCAGTCTAGTGAGGCCCGGGTCTCACTGGGTATGTATGGAGTTTTCAATGTTCGCTGCGATCTTGGCTTTTCCTCCAATTCCAAACTTGCACCCGATGTGTGGCTGGTTACTGGACACGCCAAAAACTCTGTTTCATATAGTTCTTGGGTAGTTGCCAGCTGTTCTGGGCTCCGTCCCCGGCGTCCGCGGCGGCGGCGGCTCCTCCGCGGGGCTCCAGAGGCGCAGGTGGTGCGGGCCTGGTGGCGGCGGTGACCACCCGAAAGGCTCGGTAGCGCTGAGCGGCCACTCACTTCCGGCGCCACGGGCTCAGTTCCCGGTGCAGGCAGTGGCGGCGACTCCTCCGCGGGGCTCCAGTGGCACAGGCTGTGGGGGCCTGGTGGCGGCGGCGACCACCCAAAAGCCTCGGGGGCGCTCGGACGGCGAGCGCCCACTCACCTCCGGCGCCACGGGCTCAGGTCCCGGTGTAGGCGGCGGCGGCGTCTCCTCCGCAGGGCTCCAGCGGCGCAGGCGGTGCGGGTCTGGTGGCGGCCGCCTGGAAGTCCGGGCAGGCCCCGCCTGAAGCCTCGGCGTCCCTGGGCATCTGCCGCCCGCTCCACTCGCTCCGCCGCGCGGGCCCACTGGCTGCCAGGCGCCCGTCTCCTTCCTTCTCACCTCTGGCGCCTCCAATGGTTTTTTCTCTTCTCACTGGGCTGGCGTCCGCAGTGTGGCAGCGAGGGGGTCGCGGGGTGTGGGCGACTCCTGGGAGGGGTCCCGAGCGGGGCTGGCCCAGCCCGCTCCATGCTCTCGGGTTCTCTCCGCTGCTGATGATGGTGAGGGAGCGGAGGACTGTGTCGAAGTGGAGGCGCTCCGCTTCAGGCCGCGCTTACCACGCTTGGGACACCTCACAGCTGGCGGGACCTGGGACCACCCGGAGCCACCATCTTCCTCCACTCAAACAGCGCCCTAAAATGTCAATGTTGGAGTGGAGGAGCACATCACCGCCAATAGACAATGCTCTCCTGGTTGCGGCTGGTGGTAGAAAATCCGATATCTGAATATATCTTAATAAAATTAAATTAAAAAAAAAAAACAAAAAAAAGTCTCAAAGTCAATCCAAATGATTCTAAGTGACTTAACTATGTGCCAAAAAGAAAAGAAAGAAACATCACTTTTTATCATTGGTATCATTGGAATATAATAAAATACAGCAACCAACAATGTAAAATTCACAGTTCCTAACATCAAATAAGAAATTATTAGACATGCAAAGAAATAAGAAAATATGACTTATAACCAGGAGAAAAATCCATTAATAGAAAGAATCAGAAATTACAGAGTGGAACTAGCAAACAAAGATGTTAAAAAAAAGTCATTATAAATATGCTTTATCTGTATAAGAAGGGAGATGAAAACACGAGCATAATAACAAATAATAGAAGTTATAAAAAGACTCAAATGAGATCTCTAGAGACTAAAACAAATATTTTTGAAGGAAAAAAGAGAAGACTGGATGGGATTAGCAGCAGCACAGAAAAGACTTCAATGAACGTGAATAAATAGCAACAGAAAACATTCTAAATTAAACCCAGAGAGAAAAAAGACTGAAAAAATGGCTATTGTTTTTCCAATTTTGATAAAAACTACAAAACAACAGATCCATGACGTTCAATGAACACCATGCAAAAAAGCAAAGAAAACTGTGCCAAGGTACCTAACCATCAAATTGTTGAAGTGGTGATAATGATAAAACTTTAAAAAGCCAAAGGAAAAACACACGTTAAATACAGAAGAACAAAGGTGAGAATGAGAACATACTTCTTATTAGAAACTATTCAAACCAGAAACAGTGAAGAGACACTTTTAAAATACAGAAAGAAAAATGTGGTCAACATAGAATTCTTTACCTACTAAAAATATTTTTCAAATATGAAGGTTCAAGAGAATTTTTCCATCAAGCAAAAATCAAGAGACTATGGCCAGCAAACCTGAACTACAGGCAATTTTAAAGAAAGTTCTTCAGGCAGAAGGAAAATTGTGCCAGATGAAATGTGGATCTGCACAAAAAATTAAGAGCTCCTGAAATTGTTAATGTGTGGGTAAATATAAAATACGTTTTTCTGGTGTTTTAATCTCTTTAAAAGATAATTGTCAGTTTAAGGCAAAAAATAACAGCAATGTACTGTGGGGTTTTATAACACAAGTAGAAACCAAATGTATGAGAACAATAGCACAAAGGTCAGAAGGCGGAAAGAGAAGCATACTGTTATAAGGTTATGATATATGTGAATGGCATAATATTATTTGAAGGTGGACTATGATAACAAAGTTGTATACTGTAAACCTAGAGCAAACATTAAAAAAATAAAGTGAAGAGGTTTAGCTAATAAGCCAACAATAAAATAATTAATTAAAAAGCTGGGGGGTGGGGAGAAGGAACAAAAGCAAGATGGTGTAAACAGAAAACAAGTTACAGATTTAAAGCCAACATATACCAATAATTATATTACATGTAAATATAAACTCCAGTTTAAAAGACACAGATTGTTAGGTTGGATAAAAATGTGAGTCCCAAATATACATTTAAAATAACTCACTTTAAGACACAGATAAGTTAAAAGAATACAGAATGTACACCAGGAAAACATCAATCAAAAGAAAGCTGGAGTGGCTCTGTTACTATCAAAAAAAATTTATTTCAGAACAAGAAATAATACCAGGCATAAAGAAGTGTTGGGGAGGACATGGACACACTTAGCAGCCATCTTCCAGCCTTTTCCTATGCCTTTTCTTTTTCCCTCTTGCTTTTTTCATGCAGGTGTTTGGTATGTGTTCCAGTTTGCTAATGCTGCCATTATGCAAAATATCAGAAATGGATTGGCTTTTATAAAAGGGATTTATTTGCTTACAAGTTTATACTACTGAGGCCATAAAAGTGTCCAAACTAAGGCATCAACAAGAGGATACTTCACTGATGAGAGGCTGATGGCATCCAGAACACTTCTGTCAGCTGGGAAGGCTGGCATCTGCTGGACCTTTTCTCCTGGGTTCTAGTTTCAAATGGCTTTCTTCAAAATGTCTCTGGCTTTTGTCCCAGCCCGTGTCATTGCTTCTTTCACCCAGGACATTTCATTCTAAATGTCTGGCGGTCGTCTCTTTAGCGTCTTAGGTCAAACTCTGGGCTTAATCTCTTAGCTTAACATCTTCAAACTCCTTCTGACTGCATCTCCAAATATCTCTAAGCATCAGCAGGCATTGGCTCTGGAGCTCTCTTAAGTATTCAAGTGAACTAATCAAGACCCACCCTGAATAGGTGGAGTCCACACTTCCATGGAAATAATTTAATCAGAGGTTCCACCCTAATCAGCAGACTAATCAGTCTGCCCCCACAAGACTGCATTAAAGAATATGGCTTTTCTGGGGGACATAATATATCCAAACCAGACTAGTATGTTTCCATTTGTTTGTTGCTTGCAGGTGTTCAGTATGTTTCTATTTCATAAGAAACTGCAGGCAGCTGGGGGAAGACGTTAAATTGTAAACTGCTCCAGCTGCTTGCCAGGGCAAAAAGGTTGCTTATTGGCAAGGCTTCCTCCCCTGGAATGTATAAAAGCCCAGTACTTGGGCAGTGTAAGTGTCACTCATCTCCAATGTGCAGTATCATGTGCAGAGCTGCCATCCACTGACCCTGACCCAAGCAGTTGGCCTCCCAAGGGGACCAGCTACAGTGGGATCTTTTCCCCTACTCTTTTGGATCTTCTGTACTGTGTAAGTAATAAACAGGTCATTTGCTGTGAGTTTCTGTTGTGCCTGAGCCTGTGCTCCCACGGCACACCATATAGCAACTCTCTCCACAATAGGGACATTTCATAATGATAAAGTAGTCAATTTATCAAGAGAACATACTCCTAAATGTGTATGCACAATAACAGTTTCAAAATATGTGAAACAAAAAAACTTATAAAACTGAAAGGAGAAATACATTAATCCATAATTTAGAATTGCAGATTGAACATTTTGCTCTCAGGAATTGATAGAAAAAATAGACAGAAAATCAGTAAGGCTATAGAAAACTTGAACACTATCAATCAAATTGACTTAATTGAAATTTATAGAATACTTCCCCTAACAATAAAATATACATTCTTTTTAAATGCACACGGAATATTCACCAAAATAAACAATATTCTGGGCCACAAGAAGTCTGTATAAATATAAGAAATTTGAAATCATATGAAAAATGTTTTCTGATGAAAATGAAATGAAATTAGAAATTAATACTAAAAAGAAATCCAGAAAATCCTCATATTTGGAAACTAAGTAGCACACTTCTAAGCATACAACCTAAGTATAAATAAATGTGCTTGCTATGTCAGTGAAGCTTTAAGACAATATTTTTTGGCCTCCCTTCCAACCAGGTATCAGCCCCAAGTTCATTCTTATTTAGAAATTCTGTGAGTGCCACTAGGCATGTTTTTATCCTCACTTTGCAAATGAAAATTAAGGACCATGGAAATTAAATAATATACTCATATCAGAACATAAGTAAATTACAGCAACAGTACTCAAACCCAGATCATCTGATTCCAAAACTGTTCCTCTTTTTAACTATTTCACATCCTGGCCTATCAAACCAATGAGGGAAGGGATGACATTTTTTATCTGAAGCTCTTCCAACTCTAAACTCCACAAGTACAGAGAATATAGTTAATAATATATTTGCTGAATGACTATGACAATTAAATAATTAATCATATGGTAATAAAACATTCTTAGTGATAGTATTTACCCATTTGAGGCATAAAAATAAGCCCAAAGAATGTTAGTATATTTTAAAACTAGTTACATAGAATATTTGATATTTTAGGACAATACATTTGAAAACTATATTACAATAATTTACACAGGTTTTGTAGAATATATTCTCAAAAAACTCTTAAGTTATGGCTTTGGAATGATAATATCTGCCATTTTCCCAAAGCAAACAAAATTGAAAAAAAACCCATGAGATCCACAACATATCAATCAGGATGGCTAAAATTAAAAAAGACTGAAAACCAAGTATTGATGAAGATACAAAGTAACAGGAACTTGCATGTTTCGATGGGAGAATGCTAAATGGTACTGCCACTTTGGAAAACACTCTGGCAGTTTATTATATAGTTAAACATACCTTTACCTTATGACTTATAAACCCTAGCCCTAGATTTACCAAAGAGAAAGGAAAACCTATGTCCATTCAAGACCTATATGTAAATGTTTATAGCAACTTTATTCACAAATTGCCAACACCGAGGAATAAACAATTTAATTCCTTCACCCAATGGAATACTACTCCTCAATAAAAAGGGATGAACTACTGATAAATGCACCAAGATTGATCCCCAAAGCAGTAAGCTAAGTGAAAGAAGCCAGACACAGAAGGCTATCTCTTGACTGCATTTTCTGATATTTTGGAAAAAATAAAACTATAACCACAGAAACCCAATCAGTGGTTCCCAATGGCTGGAAGTAAGGGAAAAAGACTGACTTCAAAAAGTATAAGGAAATTTTGGGGGGTGATAGAATATTCCATATTTTGAGTTTGATGGTTGCCACCTGTATTAGGGTTCTCTAGGGAAACAGAATCAATGAGAGGTGTCTCTGACTATCAAATTTGTAAAAGTGACTCACACAACTGTGGGTATGCACAGGTCCAAATTCTGTAGAGCAGTCAGCAAACTGTCAACTCCAAGGAATATGTCTGATGAACTCCTCAGGAAACGAACCGGCAACTTCGTCGAACTCCTCAGGAAATGCTTCACTGGGCAGCTGAAGAAGAAGTGAAGATCCTCTATCTGTCTCGCTAATAAGTCTTCAACTGATTAATTGGATTAAATCCAGCCAATTGCATTCTCTCATTGTGGAAGACATGCCTTTTGGTGAGTCATCAGTCACAGCTGCAGCCAATTGATTGATGATTTAATAAACCAGCCTGCTGGTTTATTAACCAGCCTCAAACATCCTCACAGCAATTGTTAGGCCAGTGTTTGCTTGACCAGACAGCTGGGTACTATCGCCTGGCCAAGTCGACATATGAACCTAACCATCATACCACCTTTTGTCAGTATTCATCAACTATACAACTACAGAATGAATTTTACCATATCTCAATTATGCCTGACTAAAAAAAAAAAAACAACAGATACAAATGAAATTTTATATATTTTTTAATTAGGTTTACACAGTTTGAAATAACGTGGGAAAATGCTTGTGATACATGTTAAGTAAAAACTCTGCATATAAAATTGTTTGTATATTACAATCACAGCCAGGCAAAAACAGCAATAAAATATTACATGCATAGAAAAGATAGGAGGTAATACAACGGAAGATTAATGGTTGTCTTTGAGTCTTGGGAATATGGATCATTTTTCTCCTCCATTTCCAACTTTTCAATATTTTTCAAGTTTTGCATAATCAATATTATTTTTATAATGGAAAAATGTATAAGGTTATAATTAAAATAATGTTATTGTACATATAATTATGTAATTTGTATGTATATAATGGTACATGCAAGGATAAATTTCATGTACCATTGCAAATTTAGATGAATGTTACTAAAGAAGATCATCTGAAGAAGTACACAACGGCATTACTACAGAAACATGCTAAAGCCACTATAACTGCCAGAAATGTAGGGGAACAAGATTTGAATCTCATATCACAGAAGATCACTTCCCGTTCCCCGAAAACAACATCAAAGAAAAACATAAAAACAAAATAATGTAGGTATTTATATAGTAGAAATTTATCAGTTATAGGTAAATGTATAAACTACCATTGTTAATATAAATGCTTAAATGACTACTTAGCTGAATTCTAGGCCTTAATCAATGTGACAGAGAGCTTGCCTTTCTTTTATCTGTTAAGAGTCATGGTAATGAAAGTGAGAAATCATATACTTTCATTTCCAATGTTCAACAAGGGTAGGAACAGGAAAGTACCCTACATCTGACCATGTTCATTATCACTTGGGAAGCATACTGGGTCAAATCAAACTTAGTATGGATAGCCTGGCACTTATTCACTTGACTTCAAAAAGCACAAGGAAATTTGGGGGGGGGGGGGCAATAGACTAGTCCAAATTTTGAGTTTGATGGATAGCATGGTACGTATTCACTTGACTAAGATTTTTAAGATGCTTACAAATGCCAGAAAATCATCTACAACAGTCAGTTTGAGACACAGTAATGCATTTTAATTTTAAATCATCAGGTTTGACATTTTGATGGGAGCTTGTTCATTTATTTCCCCCTAAAAAAAAAAATTCTAAGTATTTATTATGTGCCAGGTTCTGTAACGGGATATAACCTGGAACAAATACAGAAATTCTTTTCAATCTTTGTGAAGCTCAGAGAGACAGCTAGTGATAAATAATCCCAAGTTAATACAATTTTAAGAGCAATGAAGAAAACCATAGTATATAAAATAGGGTCTAATATTTTAGACTTGTACTTAACTAGGGTGTTAGCAGCCAAAATGGAGAGAAGTGCATTTCAGACAGGGAGAACAGCAATTAAAAATCTTCCCAAATCTACTGCATTATTTATAATATCAAGAAACATGTTGAGGCCAATGTATAGCATAAGAGGATGTAACAGGAGAGGTAAGTTGAGGAAAGACTGTAGAGATGCTAAGAACTTGGAAATCATGCTTGGGGAGCTAATGGAGACTCTTCATCATGATCTCATTTTTGCTGTAGTATCAGTGGAAATAATGGGCTGGGTATTAGTAGTTGCTAGGAGGCTACTGGAAGCTCTGAGATAATGAGGTACTAAGCAAAGGACTTAAAATTGAGAATGGAAAAGAGAAGATGGATTGCAAATTAATATCTGGCCTAGAATCAAAAGGACTTTTTTTTTAGAGCATGAGGGAGGGAGTAACTGAACAGGATTTGGGGGTCTCTTTCTTCCTTGGGAGATCATGATGGGAAGGAGAAAGATAAGATGGAGGCTGAAAAGAGAGATGGGATAAAAACAGGATTTTTTTTTTTAAGAATATAGAATATGTGAGGTATTTATAGAAATATTTATAAATAAATTTTTACAAATGAACCATAAGTAGGCATTTCTGCATCTCATCATGATGGAAAAACAGCTATTAGATTAGCCCCCCCACACGGTAAACAACTAGAAAATCAGACAAAATATATGAAACGGCTTCCAAACATTAAATAACAGGTAATACAGGCAAATCCTCTGAGCAACCTGGCTTTCTGTCTAGATGTACTGTCCAACAACATTACAGGGAGGAGGAACAAAAGCACAGCATAGCAATCTTGAAGAATTGAGGAGACAGAGATCTGAGTTCAGGGAGGCTGAAGCAGCTGGAATTTCCAAGATGGAGTAATGGGGAGAAGGGAGATATAGAGAAAAAGCTCCAGAAATCTCCATGGGGTCTCCTTAAGGATTTTTTACTTACAGCAATCTTAATTAGATGCTCAATAGCCATTTGCAATTAGTATTGACACATTGTGTTACTGTATTGACCTCACAGCCCCATAGAAATCACTGCAAAAAAACAAAAACGAAAAACAAAATGTAGGTATAGCTAATCATAAAAAGATGTGTTGATAGTGATGTGAACAATAATTATGATGAAAACTAACACTAACTGAACATGTATATGTGCCAGATACTGTTCTAATTGCTTTATATGTATCTTAATTCACTGAATCCCCACAACCTAATAAGGTTAAGTACTATCATCTACATTTTTACAGGTTATGTAATTTATCCAAGGTCATACAGATAGTAAATGGCAGAGCAAGGATCTGTTTGGCTCCCGAGTCTATGGTTTTTACTATTATGCTATACTGCCTATCAGTAGTGGATGTTAGTCGTTTTTTGTTGTTTTGTTAAAAATATTTTTTTAAAATACTGTTTCTTGACAAAGCTAAAAGTTGACAAATATATGTTGATTCTCCCAATTAAAAAATTTATTGATTAGTGAAATCTGAAAGCCCAAAATCACTAGTTTGTAAGGCTGGTAAAGAGACAAGAAAATGGAAATTCAAGAGAATTGATGGAGCAAGATCTTAGAGAAATTGAGCTCTAGAATACAGGAAGCAGTTAGACTTGAAGAACATGGAAGAAGGTAAGTAAAGAAAGAATTGTATGCACTTTTAGAGATGGTAGTGAGGAGTTTTTTTGGTCACTAAAAATCAAGGTCATCTGAGCTAAAAATAAGCCTTGTAGTGTTAAGTAGGAGGCTTATGTAGGATAATGCAGATTTGGAGCAATGTTTCTGAGGAATGGGAAAAAAAAATCTAAGAATGGACAGACTAGAGAAAGAGAATGATTTCAAGACTAAATATCTTGATGAAGTCAGTAAATTTAATGAAAGTAGGGAACAGAAAATGTAGAAGCATATGAGGTTATGGTAAGGTGGGATTTCTGAATTCAAGATCTCAAAGCCAGAGTAAAGGCTCATTCAGGATAATGATGATTCTAACTAAATATCCTTGGGGTGTTGGGCTCGTTCTATATATTGATTTGGGTGGTGGTTATACTGAATTGTACCTCTGGCACTTGAACATTTTACTATGCTATTATACCTTTTAATTGAGGTACATATTTTTTAATTCTTAAAAAAATAAAAACTGTCTAAAGGCCTTAATGATATCACCCGACACAGCTCTTGCTAAGACCAACAAAAGATCTAATTAAAAGAAGAAACACAATTAATGGCTGTGCTGGTTTGTATATGCTGTGTCCCCCAGAAAAAGCCATATTCTTTAACACAATCTTGTGGGGGCAGATATATCAGTGTTGATTCCAACCTAATCACACTTCTGATTGAGTGTTTCCATGGAGAAGTGACCCACCCAACTTTGAGTGACATCTTTGATTAGTGTGTGACCTCTTGATTGAATGTTTCCATGGATATATGGCCCGGCCTATTCAGGGTGGGTCTTGATTAGTTCACTGGAGTCCTATAAAAAGAACTCACAGAGGGACCCCAGAGAGCAACCGAGAGTGACATTTTAAAGAGGAGCTGCAGCAGACAGATAGATTTTGAAGATGGTCATTGGAAGCTGACACTGACATTTTTGAGAATGCCACTCTGAAATGCAACCTGGGAGCAAGCAGATGCCAGCCACATGCCTTCCCAGCTAACAGAGGTTTTCAGATGCCACTGGCCATTCTTCAGTGAAAGTACCCTATTATTGATGCCTTACCTTGGACACTTAATGGCTTTAAGACTGTAACTGTGTAACCAAATAAACCCCCTTTATAAAAGTCAATCCATTTCTGGTATTTTGCAAATGGCAGCAATAGCAAACCAGAACAATGCTATTCTCCAAGCTTCTCTTCCTCTGTTGTGCCCCACTCCCACCCCACCCTTACCTCAACCATCTCTCTGAGGGTGCCTGTGGTAGACTGAATTATGTCCCTCAACAAAAGGCATGTTCTAAATCTTAAACTGCATTCCTCTGGGTGTGAACCAATTTATAAATAGAAACCTTGAAGATGTATTATGATTAGGTGTGGTCTCACTTGTGATTGGATCTTTGAAGATTCTATTTAGACATGGTGAACCTTAATCCATATTTTTAAAGGCCTTATAAAGAGAAGTCAGAGAAGGGGCCAGTAGCTGGAAGTCAGTGGAAACCAGAAGAGCAGACACAAGGAGAGAGAGATCTCCATGTGTGGGAAGCAGACATGCAAGGTAAGGAGTCTCAAGGATTGCAGCAAGCCAGCAACAGAATGCTACAGACTTTAGGGAGAAAACAAGGCCTGGCTGATGCCTTGATTCTGGCCTTTTAGCCTCTGAAACCATAAACCAATAAATTCCTGTTGTTAAGCCGTCCCATTGTGCCATATTTGTATAGCTACCTGGAAAACTAAGGCAGTTTTTAGTAATGGAACATGAGGTGCTGCTATTACAAATACCTAAAAATGTGGAGGTGGTTTTGAAACTGGGTAGTGGTTATTGGCTGGAAAATTTTTGAGGTGCTTGGTAGAAAAAGCGTAGACTGCTTTGAAGAGACTGATAGTAGAGATAGGGATATGAAAGGTGTTTCTAGTGAGGGCTCAAAATAAGTGAGAGCAATAGAAAAAGTTTCTATCATCTTAGAGATTCCATGATGCATCATGAGCAGAATGTTGGTAGAAATATGGAGGTTAAAGATATTTCCAGTGAGGCCTTTGAAGGAAATATTGAAAGTGTTACTGGAAACTGGAAGAAAGGCAATCTTTGTTATAAAGTGGCAGTGTACTTGGCAAAATTGTGTTGATACAAATGGAGAGCAGAACTTGTAAGCAAGGAACTTGGATTTTTAGCTAAGGAAATTTCTAAATTAAGTGTGGAAGGTAGAGGCTGGTTTCTCCTTGCTGCTCATAGTAAAATGAGAGTGGCAAGGGATAAACTGAGGTCTGAATTGTTAAGCACAAAGGAAATGGCAACTGGTGATTTGGAATATTCTTATCCTATCCATACAATGTATTCTGAGACTAGGGTCAGAAAGAGCTCTATCAGGGCCCTCCCTGAGCTTCTGGGAGATGAGTTTTCAAAGAACATGGCTCCACACAAAGGTGTAGGTGAACCATCCTTTAGTAAGGAGATTAGGAGTATGGCTCATGGACGCCAGTCAGCCATCTAAAAGGAAGTCACATTTGATGTGAAAATGCATTTTGTCCAGGAAGTATCTGTGGAAGATCCTATTGTCTGATGGTTTGGACCCCTTTGAACTATATGCAAAACTGACAAGGTTTTTGAAAATTCTGCATAAGCAGAAGCACTGCAAGCACAGATGGAAAGGGACAGAGACAGGACAAAATGAAGGAAAAATGACTTCAAGGACAAGAATCATGAAAGCAGAGTTCTAGACTGAAGAGGTGTCCTTGGGCCAAAAGTGAGGAGCTTCTCTCTGTCCCTTTGGACAGGGTGGGGTTTCCACCCTTTGAAATGTATTATCAGTTAAGGTATGGACTCACTTGCAAATAGTATCTTGGAAGATCTTATTAAGATGTGGTCAAACTGAATCAGGGTGGACTTCAATCATATTACTAGAGCCCTTCATAAGTGGAAGTAATCTGGATGCAGTCAATCGGAGAAAACCACATAGGAGAAAAACAAGGACAATGCCATGTGACACTGGATTGCCACAACCACATTCAGGAGAAAGCATGGGCTTGCCAATGCCTTGATTTCGGACTTCTGGCCTCTATAACTGTGAGTCAATAAATTCTTGCTTAAGCCAACCCACTGTGTAGTACTTGTCATAGCAGTCTGACAAACTTTACATGCCTCTACATCTGACCTGCAGGGATTAAAGATAACAGTCAACAGAACAGATGAGAGGACAAAGAAGACAAAGATGAGAGTTTTATCATTTTCAGGATAAACAAGCTCCCAGGTCCTCCTTCCACCAAACCAAAAGTAAGCTCCCAAAAGGAAAATGAGAGGAAATCTTAAAGTAAACACCAACCTTTAATCATCACTTGGCATATCTCCTTCGCTTGCTCATGAACATCAATCGATATCTAAACAGATCTTATAGATTTTCCTCGTAATTTTATGTTGAAATTTTGAATACAGTAAAATAATAAAAATGTTTTATCTAGATTTCAATTAACTCTCTTGCTGACAGTTCTACTGTTATTTTTTAGCAGACAATCGCAAATGTTAAACAGCCCAGAGTGTAAAGGTTTGCTAAAATTCCTTCCCTTGCTACTTTAAAAGAAAAATATCAAGGAAAAAATTTTTTAAAACATATTGATTACAACTGGTTGTTACATTACATCACAAAGTAAAATGTTGGAATATATCCAGGTTTTTGATATTATATGCTGTGTTCAGAACTGTAAATAGGCAAGGTTATATAAAGATATCCCACCACACATATACCATCAGCAAGTGCACTGCTTCAGAGATTTTGACTTCAGTGAAAATACGAAACAAAGTCAAATCATGGAATATGTTTCAGGGGGCTTGAAGCTGTCTCCTTTCATCATTCAAATCTTTTTAAAAATTTTCATAAAAATAATTAAAATTTAAAGGCCTTCACGGATACATTAGGATTCTAACAGATTCTCTGCAATATAAAATAAATAAAACTCTAAGGCTTTATATTCTTTCACCACATTCCCAAAAGGTTTTAGTTAATGGAGGAAAGTACTGATCTGCGGAAGGAACTGAAAAAAATCTAAGAAAATATTACGGTTTTTTTTTCCGAGTTGCAAACCCTGGACCTCAGAGCAGGGGTGCATTAAGTTGCCGAGAGGAAGAGTGGTTAGCAGTTCCCAGTTTTGTTTTGTTGTGTTTTTTTTTTTAACCTGGCCGGTGGAAATGAGAGAGCAGAATTAGGTATCGCAAAGGGGCTCCTCGGTGAGTTTGCATCTCTGGGGTCACGACCTGTTTTGGGAAGAGGCCGACTGAAGAGTGGCCAAAGTTAGGACACACGGCAGGAGAAACTCACTTTTGAAAGGCATTTTCTGGTTACAAAGCTCTCTCACATGCTTCATCTCATTGAACACAGTATCTTTTCTGCCGGCCTCCAGCGTCTACAGAAGTAAAAGGC
>PVKY010008094.1:0-14372 GCA_004027775.1 Bradypus variegatus
GTGTAATTTGCAAGTTAATAAATCCCCATTGTAAAAGCCACCCCATTTCTTGTACATTGCATTCTGGCAGCTTTAGCATAAAGAAACAGATTGTGGTACTGGAAGAATGGGGTGCTGTGATTTACAAATACCAAAATGCTGGAACAGCTTTATAAATGGATGAGGGGAAGATTCTGGAAGAATTGTGAGGTGCTTGATATAAAAGGCCTAGAATGCTTTGAAGAGACTGTTGGTAGAAATATGGATGCATCAGCTGCAGGTGAGGCAAGAGCTCCAGCTGATGTAGGAGCTGCAGGTGACTCAGGAGCTCTAGACAAGGTAGGAGCTGCCAGTGTTGCATTTGCAGATTTGGCTGGAGTAGCAAGTGAGGCAGGAGCTGTAGGTGGGGCATTTGCAGATGTGGCAGGAGCTGTGAGGAGGCAGGTGCTGCAGGGGATGCAGGAGCTGCAGGGGAGGTAGGAGCTGCAGGTGAGGCAGGAGCTGCAGCTGATGTAGGAGCTGCAGGTGTGGCAGGAGCTGCAGGGGTGGCAGGAGCTGCAGAGGAGGCAGGAGCTGCAGGGGAGACCAGGTCCTGGGCTGAGCCTGGAGGCAGGCCCTGTACCCTCTGCTGGATAGCACAGCCCACCAGGACCTGAGACGCTTCTCCGGGAGGGCAGAGCCGAGCCTCAGGGAGGAGGCCTTCCAGGGCTGTCCGGAGCACGCCAGCGACATGCTGTCCCGGGGGCACCAGGGGTCGGAAAGGGGCGGGCGGCGGCGGGAGCTGGAGAGCTTGAGCGGGCCGGCACTCGACCTGCTGTGCAGCCTCCTGGCGGAAATGGCCACCCTCCCAGCCCAGGACCGCCTGGCAGCACTGGCGCAGTTGTTCGCCAACAAGATTGCGCACATGACAGCACGGCTGAAGCTCTACCGCTGCGTACAGGGGCCCCAGGAGAGCCTGTCTGCCTACGTGACGCGCTTGGAGGGCCTGCTGCAGCCGGCCATGGAGAAGGGGGCCGTGAACCCCGCCATCGCTGACCAGGTGCGCGCCCGGCAGGTGCTGCTGCTCTCTCGGCCCAACGCCAGGCTCCGGAGCCAGCTGCAGCGGCTGCGGCTGGAGAGGAGGCCGCCCGGCTTTGGGGGGCTGCTGCGGCTCGTGCGGGAGAGCGAGGCCTGGGAGGCCGCCCTGGCCAGGGGCGAGCAGGGCCACACGGAGCAATGGCTCTGGGTCGCCGGGGAAGACCTGGGCACCACCCAAGCCGCGCCTGCCAGTGGAGACGCCACCCAGGTCACCACGAACACTGAGGAAGATGCAAGTGATCCTGCCCCTGCCCCAAGTGGGCAGTGTTTCTGGGGCAGGCACCGGGGGTTATGGCCGTGGGCCTGAGGGCCTGGCCCAGACAGGAGTCGGGGAGGCCGAGGAGAACCCCGGAGAGGAGTCGGGAAAGGTGGGCGGGGCTGGGAGGTTGGGCTGCCCTGAGGGCCCCTCGTGCAAACATGCCCCGAACGCCCAGAGGCCCTGGTAACAGCCCTCCTGCACGGGGCCCCGGCCACTTCCCTGAGCCCTCCCAAGGGGCCCAGGTGACCAATAGAGAATCCAGGATGGGGATCGAGGGGACTGCTCCCCCTGCAGTGTCTCAGAGGCCTGGAGGCCCTCCCAAGTGGCCAGCCCCCCACCCCACCCCACCCAGAAGAACGAACCTGAAGACACCTGCCACCCGCCTGCCTGGGTCTCCCAACAAGGGGCCCTCTCTCCCCACACCTTGGAGCAGGCTGCCCTGCTGCTGGGTGCCCACCCATCCCTCAGTGGGCCCTGTCTTTACCCACGTTTGCTGGAAATGGCCACCACTACACTTCGTGTTCCGGGCACAGCCGCTGCTGTTCTTGCCCCAGGGTGGGCATTCTGGTCCCCGCGCCGCCTCGGCCGAATGTCCCATCTGGGGATTTCGGCCCTGGTTTCTGGGGTCTGTGTGGGCCGCGGTTGCCTGTTCTTGTGGAGATGTGTGTGTTCTTGTCCAAGCATTTGTTCCCCGGAGACCTCGAGCCGAGTCCCAGGAGAGGTGGGAAGGATGGCCGAGGGTCTCCATGAGGCGGTAGGAGAGATGGACCCACATCCCTGGCTGCACGAAGCAACTCAGGGACTGTGCTTGAAGTTCCAGCCTGTTGTCATTTGTGACTCAGTTTCCTCAACATGGTGCTATTCTCTGCTGTTTCCCGATGTCTGTCTGTGATGTCCCCTGCAAGTACAGGCGGCCAGCATCCCTCGTCCTGGCAGGAGCCATGTCCTGGGTCCCTCGGGAGGGGAGAACCTGGTGCAGGGCCAGGGAGTGGGGGTCAGCGGAGGCCCCTCATCAGGGACCCCAGGAAAAGGGGTGTGCCGGGACCCATGACCTCGAGGAGTGGTTTCACATTCTCTGTTGTAATTCCTTCTAAATGGTTTCAGCAAATGTTCTATTCAATAAAGTTCATTGACTGTGTCTCCGAGTCCCGTTTATGCTGGGGGCTGCTTGGGCAGGGTCTGCTGGGGAAAGGGTGGGGGCAGCAGTTTGGCACCCTGACCCTGGACTGGCTGTGGGTTGCAGTGGGGTAGGGCCCAAGAGTAGCTGTGGGGTTGCCTAGGTGGGATAGACCTGCAACAGGTTGCTTGTGGCTGGAATGATGGCCCTGGGAGCCCCCAGGAAGAAGTGGGCAGGGGTGGGAGGGTAGCCAAGGGACAGTGGGCAGCAGCCCAAGATCCCAAGAGCACCCTCTGTGCTGTGGGGCCTTGGGGTGTCCAGCCCAGGCCTGAGGTGCCCTGTGGGGAGACCCAGGCTGGTGAGGTATTACAGAATACCTCCAGTGAAGGTAATCGGCTGCACACAGGTAAAGATCGTAACCAGAAGAAGGAAAAGCCAGACAGCGTGGATGGTCAGCAACCACTCGTGAATGGAGTACCTAAACTGCATAATTCCAAAGTTATATTTCCTATACCATTTCTGTAATTCTTATTCCATATTAGAAAACTTTCTTAGGCCAAAGACAAATAGTAGGGAAGATGGCACAGGGCATGAAGTGAACACAAATTCTGTTAAGACTTAATATTTTTGGTATTGGCCATAAGCAACAATTTTCAGATTTGCACAAATAAAATCTTGAATTTTGAAACCTTGCTTTTATGTATACTTAGCAATTCAGGACAGGATTTTAGTTTGTTTTATTTTTTAAAGAACTGAGCAGTGATACTTTGTTAATTTGGACCATTTTCCTGAATTTTGGGTGATAACTCACCAGTACATTTCAGTTTTCCTGAATAAATAGCATTTATGGTAACTGTATTGGACTTCCGTTTTCAATCTCATCTAGAAATCTCCATGAAATGCTATGTCATTTCATGCCCTGTGTCGGTTTATGTTTTGGCCCACTTTTCCAGTATTTTAGTGGACCTTGAAATATGTGTGATGTTACACTTGTCATTTTCATTAGCAAAAAAAAAAAAGTTGTATGATCTGTGCCTTTTCTATATATTTGTGGGTAGGAATATTATATTTGGATGCTGAGTTCCAGAAAGTTAAGTTGGAAACACTAAATGTTAAAGATGTAGCAAACCCTGTCAAACATTAGCACTTTATAGAAGAATGCATACTTTCCATATTTTTTTCCTTACATAAACATCAGGTTAGGCAGTATAAAGAATATGACTTGTTTTTGTTTCATTGCACTGAAATTTGACAAATAGTGTTATTGAGAGGGATGTGTAATTTTTCTGTATAGACAGGAGAAGAAATAACTATCTTTTTATTTGAGAGAGGCTAAAGTGTTTTCAGCTAGGAACAAATTTTCCCAGTCAAAAGTTACTAGGATATGCCTGCTCTTTGGCCTGGTGTCCAGTTTTAACTTAAAACCTTTTTTATTTTATCCTCCCCAAGTTTTGTGAACTTTTTCATATTTTAATTTCAAGCTCGTTTGGGGGAGATAGGAAGGTCATTTCCATGTGTGCATAATAATCCTGTGAAGTAAAGGTACTTTGTCTAAGAAACAATGGAAGCAGGTTAATTTGTTTTGTAAAATTTGAAATATGGGATCTAATGTACAAACAGAATTGGAAGGCAGACTAGGATTGGTTAAAAAATAATAGTTATTTTTCTTTTGTTTTTTTTGGGGGGGGTTTTGAGTTTTTTTTTATTGACATGCTGGGTTTTTTTTTGTTTTTAATGAATGAGATTTACTGAGGAAAAATATGTGAAGGAACTTCACTCTAAGATGTTATATTTTTCTTAAAAAACTAACTCTGAATAGGGGTACCACTGAATCTGTACAGAGCCGTACAAACTTAAGTTCTGCCTCTGATGTATTTTGTGAGTTTGTTTCTTTGAATTTTCATTTTACAGTTACTTTTCCTTGCATACAAATAAGCATATTGAAAATGGCAACAAACTGCACATGACTTAATGAATATTAACGAATATTAAAAAGTCTTTTGAAAGTATTGCCAAACATTAATGTTGATTTCTAGTTATTTATTTTGGGAATGTATAGTATTTGAAAACAGAAATTGGTACCTTGCACACATCATCTGTAAGCTGTTTGGTTTAAAATACTGTAGATAATTAACCAAGGTAGAGTGACCTTGTAATGTATCTGCTCTTGGGCAATATTCTCTGTACATATTAGCTACAACAGATTGGATTTTATGTTAACATTTGTTTGGTTATAGTGCAATATATTTTGTATGCAAGCAGTTTCAATAAAGTTTGATCTTCCTCTGCTAAATTGATGTCGATGCAATCCTTACAAATGATTGCTTTTAAAATTTTAAGATAGGGAAAGAAATTGATAGAAAGTGTTCTGCTACAAAATTTAACTGTTCCCATTGGAAATTTCACATCATATGAAGTTAGCTGTTATCTACCAGTTTTCAAGAACTTAATATTGTTTAAGAAAGTAAAAAAATCAACAAAGTGGTACAAAAACACATTGTACCATTACAATATGCACTAAGTTGAAGCTGATTCATATTACCATATTTGTGTGCTAAACATGTATGTTTTTCAGTATAAAGTCATGATGTTTTTAAAATCTTATTAAAGTTTCAAAAACCTGAAGATTGTTCATCTAGATGTAAATTTTTATTAAAAAGTTGCACTTATGAAAAAGCAAAAAATTAGTCTGACAGATGTTTGATCCTGGCTTTAAATCTTTTCAAGTATATCAAAGTTTAACGTTATAAGTGTGGGGGGGAGGGGAAGTTATCATTCAAAGCATATATGCCTTATAAATAATCTTTCACATTTGCTATATAGTGGGTACTTCACAAGCTTCTTGGAGATACAAAGATAATATTTCAGGCACTCAGGAAACTCCAAGTCAAGTGAGAGAACTCAGGTCAATGGGCAGTTTCAGTATATGGTAGAGTAAGTGCTAAAATGCACGGGGCAGAGGGTGAGGATCATATACGAGGGTCACGACCGAAAATTGGAGGTTGTGTGGTGTCGGTAAGAGGTTTTTCACATGAAGTGAATTCTTACAAAGACCTGGAGGACAAGAGGAGTTAGCCAGGAGAAACTGGGCCAGGAACATTGATCTAGGCATAAAAAAGGAGAGTAAATATGGGAGCTGTCAAGAGTTCACTGTGGCTAGGTCCTAGAATTTGGCGCAGAGGGGCAAGTGAGACTGGAGAGATTGTCAAGGAGGGCCTAAGGCCTCAGGTGCTATGTTAATCAGATTTACAGTTTACCAACCATGGCGGGACAGGCAGATTGGACTCCAGGAAGCTCTCCCAAGTTGCCTAGTAGCCAATTTAGCTGGAATTGGGGGCCCAGACTTCCTAATCCAACTTCTTGGCCAACTGGTGGCTGCCCCTTGCCCTGCAGTCCAAGCCAGCTGCCCACATGGTCTCAAGTGCTAGCAGCTAGTGCTCCCAGATAACTCCCTCTTGACAGCTGGCATCTAAAGTTGGACTTTGTGGCATTTGGACCCTGATTCAATTGCCTGCATGCAAGGCTGCTGTATTGTTTACACTGTAAAAACATAAACTTAACAGGGAAGAAATGCCCTTCCTTGGAGCACAGCTCCGAGGTGCAGCCAGCAGTGCCTGGCTTTTGCGTGTTTGCTTCGTGAGGTAATGGTGTCTGTGTGTCTTCTTCCTGACCCTTTGCTGGTAAGTCCCTCATTAAAACCTTTTCATTTTGCTCATACTGGATGCCAGTTGTGAGGGTTGCCTCACCCACCTCATCACAGATGGTCACAGTGTGAAGGCCAACTCCACTCATTACCACTCTGGCCACTTGGAAACTGTAAAAGAGATTAAACAAGCCATACCAGGGATGGCCGACATCCCTCCTAGCGTGGCGATGGGAAATTGCTGGTGAGCATGTTACTTGCAGTGCTCATTGATGGCCATGTGCCACAAATGCCCTGGAAGCCCACCTCATAAGGTCGAATGGGACTGATAAGGGACAAGGGTGAAATGATCTGATCCCTTGGCAATCCCTCACAAGTATGCCAGCCCTGAGAGCCCTAAGGAAAAAGAAGATGAGGAAAATAGCCTTCTGCCCCAAGTGCCCTTGGGGAAATTGATACAACTTAACCTCTTAGATTTGATACTTGTCATTCTGCACTGTGGTGTCCAGGGGACTTTTGAAGAGAATTGAGGTACAGCCTGAGAGGCTTCAATACACTGACAGGGAATCCCTTGAAATGAGTTGCTCACGTGATGAAGAGACCAACCACGAAGTCAATGAAGCTGAATGGCGACCATTTGGATATTACCACAGGATCCCCCATTGTCAAATGAAGTGGCTAGTTTGGCCTGTTCTTGAACTAGATCCTCAGTGAAATTGGATTCTGGTAGCTACAAAGAGATTTCCCTAGGACCCTGAATGCAAAGAGGGACAGCCCTACTGAGGCAGTAGCTGCTTGGAGAACCCTTGGCATTTTGGCACGGTTGTATGAAAATCCTGGAAATCACACCAAATGACCTTAGTTCCTACAATGCTAGAAGAGTTGGTGGGACCTTCTGCAAGGAGGACATTGCTAACTTGGCTCTTTCTGCCAGGGAGTAAAGGATGAGGTAATCCTTTGGGGCTGATTTATGCCCCACCTAATAGGGGAAGATGGACATAAGGAGCCCCGGGAAGTGGGATAGGTCTCTGCAGAAATGAAAAGGCAAGGGAAGGGCACCACTCCAGACTTCCCTCTGAAGCTCCCTCAGGCAGCACATTATGGCTCTAGGTCTTGAACAAAGGGATTGCTAGGTGAGGAGATAGATGGTACAAACAGAAAGGACAATGGATTGCTAAGCAAGCCTACATCATTTAAGGAGGTTGCAGAGGAAACAGAAGGGTGCAGGAAACAAAAATGGTTATTATTAGAGCAGGCATTCAGGAGACCACTATGGGAAGCAGATGCAAAGAAGCCCTGGGTGAAAAGATACCCTTTGGAGATGAAGGCCATTAGTTCTTCCCACTGCCTGGCCAGAAAAGCTCCAAAGCCTCCCATGTCCTTGTAAAAGTGTCCAGAGGGGGAAGCTAGGTGGTTACCTAGCCTCAACTTATGCTAAAACAAGACCCTCAAAGACACTCCCCACCCTTACAGCCCCCATGCCATCTGAGAGACTGATTTTTCTACTCTGGCTGCCACAGAGTACCTGAATCCAGATTTCAGTCCATTCAAACCAAAAGCAAACCTGTCCTAGGGCCCAGTCTCCTGCCCTCCTCAAGGAGCTTAACTTGTTGCCCCAGTCCAGGTAGACTGGAGAACAGGTGGGATGGGGGAGGACCCAACGTGCCTGGACTTACCAGACACTGGAGCCCAAAGAACTGTCATTCTTGGACCTGATCAGGTCCACAGTAAATCAATGTCCTCGCCAGGACTTGAGACTGGTTTTACTTACAACCAAGAGATTCAGCACAATGACTACAGATGCTGTTAGCTCCTTTGATTTGATCGGGCTCACCATCCCTTTGTCCAACCACATAATTGGTGTGCACATGCTAGATGGCACGCATTGCAATCCCACCTGGTGAATGCTACAAATTAGACTGAGTCCCCAGAGCCTCCTGTACTTCCAAAGCCTGCACGATGATGCAGTGGAGACAGTATCACTTACCTGGGAGTGAGAAAGAAAACATTCCCCTTATATAAGCTTTATTGCTGGGAGGGAATGATAGTCACACTGTTTTCTAATTCCACAGTACCCCTGCCAACCTGTTTTGGGCACTGTAGTGGTTTGGAGCTATGTACTCCAGAAAAACATGCTCTTAAATTGAATCCATCCCTGTGGGTGTGACCCATTGTCAGTAGGACCTTTTGATGAGGTTGCTTCAGTTAAGGTGTGGCCCAATTCAATCAGGATGGGTCTTAATCCTATTACTGCAGACATTTACAAGCAGAATGAAACTCAGACAAATGGAGAGAAAGCCACAGGAAGTATGATCTGAAGGTCAGTGGAACCCAGAAAAGAAGGGAAAGGCCAGGAGAGGCCGCCATTTGTCTTGCCATGTGACAGAGGAGCCCAGGACCAAAAATCATGGGAAGCCAGCCCCAGAACAGCAGTCTTGGAAAGACAGCGTCAGCTTACTGATGTCTCAGTTTTGGAATTCTCCTAGCCTCAAACTGTAAGCAAATAAAGTCCCATTGTTTAAGCCAACCCATTGTGTGGTATTTGCTTGAGCAGCCAATGAAAACTAAAACACACATAGAATGAGCAAGAAGTAAACCCTTGTTGTTTTAAGGCACTGAGACTTTGGCATCTTACCATCTTTAATCTCTCTCATAAACCTAAGAGTGAGGCATTTTCTAACACACTCAGTGTCTCATGCAAGTCTCCAGATAGGGGGAAATGGATATTCTTCACCTCTCTCACCTTATTGGTGGGGTGCTAAAATTGGATCCAAAGTTTGGAAGCATATTTAACAGAGGAATCCCAACTCGATATAAACCAAGTAAAGCTATCAGACAGATGTATGGTTACTTCCAACCGTCTTGCCTTGAAAATGCTCCTAAATAGTGATTGGAGGCAGCAATAAACATTGTGCATATCTTTCTCTGAAGTAGCAGCTAATTCTACTTTTTACATTCGAGGATTATATGATTAATGGCGTTATAACCTAACATTATGGGAAAGTATAGGAAAGGTATCTAAGCTGGTCTGAGTGTCTGGGAATGTCTCATGAAGAAGCATTATTCAAGCTGAGGCCACAGGAAGAGGAGGAGTTTCCTTGGTGGAAAGGGGGGGAAAGCTTATGCAAAGGCAGGAGAGTGCATTACAAGTCCAGGGGAGGTTTGGTCTGGCCATGTCATAAAATGAGGAACTGGGGCTGGGGTGGAGAGCAAGATGCAAAGCAGGTGAGTTCTTATACACCAGGGAAAGGAATTTGGGTCTTCAGGGAAATCAGCAGCTATTTGAAGGGTATTAAGCAGGAGACTGATGCAATCAGACATACATTTTTACAAGTATATGATAGTCAGAATACATTGAATAGATGAATAGATTGGAGTGGGCAAGTCTTCAGATAAGTGACAAGTTATGGGACTATTTCAGGAAGCCAGCTGAGAAATAATCACGGGGGCTGCTTTAGAGTTCTCCAGAGAAACAGAATGTGTGGGTGTGTACACACATTCATTTTCATTTCAAGGAACAGTCTTATGCCATTGTGGGGGCTAGAGAGTTTGAAATCGCAGGATGTAAACTCTCACACAGGAGTAGATGCTGCAGTCTTGAGGCTGAATTTCTTCTTCCTCAGGGAAACTTCAGTTTTGCTCTTAAGGACTTTCAACTGATTGGATGAAGCCTACCCATATTATCAAGGTACTCTCCTTTAGTTAAATTCAAGTGATTATAGATGTTAATGAAATCTACAAAGTGCCTTCACGGTATGATGGAGGTTCTAAAAGGCACAGTGGAAGGAGCCAATGCAGTGACAGTCAGAGGTGGAGTTTGCCTGGGTGGTAGTAGCTCTGATCTGGGTGGGTGTGAGGCTATCAAAGGTGGTGGTGGATTGCTCAGCATCCATTCCAATCCCTAGGGTGTGCCTTCCTTTACTGCAGAAGCCAGAAAACTAAAACCTACATTTCCCAGATTCCCTTGCAGACAGGGTTTGGATGTGATTTAGGTACTACCAACCACATGCAATTACATCATGCTTGAGTGCTTAACAGAGTGAAGTGGAGAGCGAAGCAGCAGGCAAAGCATGTGTTTTGCTGGTGAGGGTCTGGAGCCAACACCTCTGGCATCAGGTTCCTGATACCCAGGTCCTAGCTAGAGTAGTATTTTCCATAGAACCAACAGTTATGCAAGTGACTTCCTGAGCCCCAGATTTCATTGTTAGTTTAATTTTCCCTCCCCTGATTACCTAACTTTGAGCATCTTTTCATGTCGGTCTGTGGTGATATTCAAAACATAGAGTTAAATGATGGCGGCGGCGGGGGGGGCTCGTTGCTTGGAAAAAGTGAGGAAGAAAGAAAAGTTAGTCAATTCTCAATTCTCCACAGGAACAGTAATTACATTCTGAGCAATGGTATGTTCCATCTTATGAAGCAGCTTTTGTGTTCATGCCATGCAACAGGTTTTCTTCCCCAATTGTGTCTGAGTTGGCTACTATCAAATTTAGCTCCCTTGAAAGTATAGGATGAAAGGGTGAAGCTAGTTCATGCTTTTAAACTTAAATTTGATAACCTAAAAAATGGGTGCTTCATGTGGCTTTTCTTGGCTCAAATCTCAAATTAGGGTTGCGTAAATGAGGAAGAGCTCAGGCATAACCTTAGGGCTTTAGTCCCCCTGAGTTCCTATTAGTAGTTTGGATTCTGAATGTAGAATGCGGATTGCCCAAGAGGATTGCATCACGGTGGAACTGCTATGCCTCGCCTGCTTACAGCAACCTCAAATGCTGCAGTCAGGTCCCAGTCAGCATGCCTGGGCTGGAGGGAAACTTCATGTTCAGATGTCTACAGCCCACAGTTTGCAGAGGGGAAAACTGAAGCACAGAGAGAGCAACAGCGGTAGAGCCCCAACCTGTGTGCTCCAGTTTGATCTTTCTCAGCCCTCAGGATGGCTGCATAATGCTGGTCTATGATCATTTTCCATGTGTGGAATGGCTGCTGTTGGGAGGCAATGCTCCATGGGTCTCTTGTGTTTCTGCATGTCTAGGGAAGGTTTGATCCTTTGTCTCTGACCCAGTAGTCTTATGTCTTCCACCAGCATCTATGAAATTGTGGCAGGCTACCTTGTTACTCACAAGTAGGGTAGAACCTCAGACATACCACAGTTCCTAACAGTTGCAACACTAGATTCAGGAGCTGTTAATAAGTGTTTTGTGGGATGAAGGTTATCTGGCCAAATTAGTTTTATAAAAGCTGAGGAAAAAAAGAAAGAAAAAAAGAAACAGGAAGGAGAGCAGATTTGTTCCCCATCAGATCCTTTAATATGCTAAAGAGCATTGTGATTTGCTCCTGGGGGTGATGGGGAGATGGTAGAGTGTGCAGAGTTTCTAGAAGTATTTGAATAGTAAACTTTTCTCCCTCCATGGAATGCCTATTAACATGGGAATGAAACAATAGTATAAAATTAAGAGAAAACTGTTTGGAAAGCCAGAGTAAAGCATCGTATGAATAAAGATGGAAATGTAGTTGAGGAGGGTAGTTTTCCTATCCTTTGTAAACCAGAATGTGGCAGGCTGTCAGCTGTGCAAGCCTCACCTGCAGGGTCCTTTTGTGCGGGTACCCACATCAAGTGAGTTAACAGGATTTTAACCAAAGGTCAGATTTTAGAGCCAGAAGGGGGCTTTAAAGACAGTATTCAATTTTCTTATTTTACACCTGGACACTTATGGTCCAGCAGGATGTAGGCCCTCAATTAAGGTGATGATGGGAATACAATCTAAGTGCTCTGAGTCACTCTTTAGTCTTCTTCACGCAATGCTTGTTCTCATGTTGTCCTATTTTTTCATTTATATTAACTTAATCTTTTTCTTGACTTTTTATTTTGAAATAATTTCAAACTTACAGGGTAGTTGCAAAAATAATAATAAAAAAAACCATACAGAGAACTCCAACATAACCACCACTCAGATACACAAATCTGCCAACTTTTAATAATTTCCCACATTTGTTGTCATTCTATCTTTCAGTCTATCTATTGGTTTTCTAGATAGATAGGTTGTATATATTGTGCTCCTTGAACACATAATAATTCCGTGTACATTTCTTAAGAATAAGGGTGTTAACTTATATAACCATCTTAAATACAATTATCAAGTTCAAGAAATGTAACATTGATATAAAGCTTACAGTCCATACTCCAATTTTTTCATATGTTCCAGTAATGTCCTTTTGGGCCTTTTCACACCGTTATTAGATCCAGTCCAGAATTATGGTATTGCCTTAGTTATTGTCTCTTTCATCTCTCACTCTCTTTTTTTTTAATTTGTGGAAACGTATATACAACATATACTTCCCCATCTTAAACACCTCCAAACATACCATTCAGTGGGATTAGCCACATTCAGTGTTGTGCTACCCTCACCACTCTCCATTACCAGAACTTTCCCATCACCCCAAAGGGAAACTCTACACCATTATGTGTAACTCCCCAATCTTCCCCAAACCTGTACTCTACTTTCTGCCTCTATGAAGTAGCATGTTCTAGCTATTTCATAGAAGTGGAATCATAAATATCTGTCCATTTATGTCTGACTTATTTCACTCAGCATGATATCTTCAAAGTTCATCCATGTAGTAGCATATATTGGAACGTCATTCATCTTTAGGGTTGGATAATACTCTATTCTATATGTTCTAGTTTGCTAGTGCTGCTGCAATGCAAAACACCAGAAATGGATTGGCTTTTATAAAAGGGGTTTATTTGGTTACACAGTTACAGTCTTAAGACCTTAAAGTGTCCAAGGTAACACATCAGCAATTGGGTACCTTCACTGGAGGATGGCCAATGGTGTCTGAAAAACCTCTGTTAGCTGCGAAGGCACGTGGCTGGTGTCTGCTCCAAAGTTCTAGTTTCAAAATGGCTTTTTCCCAGGATGTTCCTCTCTAGGCTGCAGTGCCTCAAAAATGTCACTCTTAGTTGCACTTGGGATATTTATCCTCTCTTAGCTTCTCTGGAGCAAGAGTCTGCTTTCAATGGCCGTCTTCAAACTGTCTCTCATCTGCAATTCCTGTGCTTTCTTCAAAGTGTCCCTCTTGGCTGTAGCTCCTCTTCAAAACACCGCTCACAGCTGCACTGAGTTCCTTTGGTTATGTCAGCTCATTTATATAGTTCCACTGATCAAGGCCCACCTTGAATGGGTGGGGCCACACCTCCATGGAAATATCCAATCAGAGTCATCATCCACAGCTGGGTGGGGCGCATCTCCACAGAAACACTCAAAGAATTACAATCTAATCAACACTAATACATCAGCAATTGAGTACCTTCACTGGAGGATGGCCAATGGTGTCCGAAAAACCTCTGTTAGCTGCGAAGGCACGTGGCTGGCATCTGCTCCAAAGTTCTAGTTTCAAAATGGCTTTTTTTTCCCAGGATGTTCCTCTCTAGGCTGCAGTTCCTCAAAAATGTCACTCTTAGTTGCACTTGGGATATTTGTCCTCTCTCAGCTTCTCCGGAGCAAGAGTCTGCTTTTAATGGCTGTCTTCAAACTGTCTCTCATCTGCCGCTCCTGTGCTTTCTTCAAAGTGTCCCTCTTGGCTGTAGCTCCTCTTCAAAAGGTTCACTCTCAGCTGCACTGAGTTCCCTCTGCCCATCAGCTCATTTATATAGCTCTGCTCATCAAGGCCCACCCTGAATGAGTGGGGCCATGGCTCCATGGAAATATCTCATCAGAGTTATCACCTACAGTTGGGTGGGGCACATTTCCATGCAAACACTCAAAGAATTGCAATCTAATCAACACTAAAATGACTGCTCCCCAAGATTGCATCAAAGATAATGGCATTTGGGGGACATTATACATTCAAACCAGCACAGTATATATCACATTTTGTTTGTTCATTCATCTGCTGGTGGATATTTGGGTTGCTTCCACCTTTGGCTATTATTTTATCTGAATCTTAAGGTGTCACCTAAAAGCTCCTAGCACAGTGCAACAATCTGTTGACCATCTACCATATTCACTACATTAACTCTTCACATCTAGTGCTGTCCAATACAACTTTCAGCGATGATGCAAATGCTTCATATAAGCATTGCCCTTATGATAGCCATGAGCACTTGATATGTGGCTACTGTGACTAAATTTTATTTAATTTTAATTAATTAAAATTTATAGGGCCACATTTGGCTACTGGCTCCTATATTGGCCATTGTGGGTCATAGGAATAAATCTGAGGAGGAATTAGCAGACAAGGCTGGAGTCTGAATTCCGGTACTGTCTTTTAGTTGATCCATGACAAGTGGTCACGCTACTAGC
>PVKY010008095.1:0-14336 GCA_004027775.1 Bradypus variegatus
AGCGGCAGGGGAGGGGTGCACGTGTACCCGGAAAGAACACAAACCTTCCCGAGAAATCCCCACAGACCATAACGGTGCCACACAGCTATTCCTAACTGCAGAGGAAGCCGCGAATAACAGGCTTTGCTTCTAGCTGGGCACACTGCCGCCCAAACAAAATCAAGGTCTTATGAGAAAAACAGAGAAGAGCAGCTGGGAGGTGGGCAAGCAGCACGTCTGCACCACACCTGCTTCCAGAGAGAGCGCACAGCCCTTCCCAAGCAGCCCCTTCCCCAACCGGTCAAATGCCCAAACCACCGTGCAGAGGGGAAAGCAAATCTGCCAGACACACCAGCCCAGGGGGGAGGGAACGCTGGATACTTGACGCCCAAGCATGTCTAGGTCAAGGCATCCAGACACATGACAGGAGGGGACGGGAGAGAGACGGGCGGGAGAGGAGATGCAAAGGTCAGGCAGAGGGCACTGCTCACTAACTCCGGGACTGAAGAAAGCTTCTCTTACTTTTTACCCATTAAAACAACTGAATAATAACACAAATTCAGCAGAAATAAAAGCTTAAGATAAGGTGGCAAAATAACAAACTGATAAAGAGATTGCAGAGCTAGGGAAATAAATTGAGGACCAAAACAGCACCATTCCAGAACTAATAAGTAACCAGAAGTCATGAGGAAAATAATACCACTACTGAAAATCACTTTTGAAAGAATTTTACAATTTCTTATCATTACAGAAGTAGTTGTGTGCATTGTAGAATATTATAAAATGTAAAAAGAGAAACGTAGAACTCCGTATTTCCAAAGGAACTCTACTTTTTCCACCCACAGCATAAACTTCCAGACCTTTCCTTAGGCAAACGTGTGTGTGCACATATATAAGTGTACATGATTCTGCCAAAATTAGGTCACGCTGTGCCGTCTCCTGTCACCTGCTTTTATCACCTTTCCATGCAACTGTATGTTGTCTTAGCTAACATTAAGACCAATCTCAAGTTTTCTGAATTGACCTAAAGCTTGTCCTGCTGGTCTTCATAATCCAGCACACTCCTCATGACGCTGACCTGCTCAGCAGAGCACCCTAGCTGCTGGCTCATCTGGCTGCTCCCTTGAGGTGTCAGGTAGCGTGCTCCCCTACCTTCCGCATCACCTGTGAGCAGGAGGTTATGTATAAATTCGGTCATGTATGAATTCAGACAGAACACCTGAGTGACCGTGCACCGTGGGTGGTGCTGGGAGTTCACGCTGCGTCACACGGCGGGCCCTGGGCATCTGGCTGAGGCTGACCCCGATTTGGGCAGCGGCATGTGGTTCCGCCATCTACCAGCTATCCCTTCAACCCTGCAAACAGAAAGTGCTAAGGTGTTACTTTTTACTTTGTAGATATCCAACCCCTCATCAACCCTTCCCTGAATGCTTTTAACGCTGATTTATGATCCTTGCCTGGATTTAAAATTTCAAAGGAGTTTGCCAAATTATATCTTTGTAATTCTATTATTTCTAAATGGATATTCTTGCTTTGAAAATCAAATTATTGCCATGTAAGAAAGGCTTGAGATATGCAGAGTAAATGTAGATGAAAAAGACAATTGAGAGAGAAACTAATCAATATGGAAGACTTACAAAGAAAATTTCACAAGGTAAATTGATTTCCCTGAAGTCAATAACCCAACAAATGGAAGATGTAAGGTATTCAAAGAATGCATAACTCAAGAAATTTCCCTGAAATAATATTTCAAAACCTTGTCTGGCAAATCTAAAGGGGATATGGTTTTCCAGGAAATTTTGATACCATATATTCAACACTGAGAAATATCTTTAAGAAGAATCCTGTGCCAGCAGAAAATAAAACATTTACAAGGGAGACCAACAGGGGGACCGCAATGTCTGCAACACCCTCCAGTGCTGGGAGGCCAGGAGGCCAGGGAAGCAACGCTCAGGCTGGGGAAGGCCGAGTAGCTCCCAGGCCCAGGCCAGCCAAGACCGCGTCCAGGTGCCAAGGCGGGGATCCTCCAACGTGAAGCAACCGAAGCCCCAGTGAGCCCCTCCTGGAAAGCTGGGCACCATGCGGTGATGGGTCAAATTTGGATCAAATTTCAGGATCAGAAATGCTTTGCTGAATCCTCTGGAAGACGTACAATTCCAAGCAGCATTGGAATTATCACTGTAGAACCAAGTGTCAGTGTGTAAATCCGGACAACAGAAACAAGGGTCACCGAGCAAGAGTCAAGTGGCAGGAAGGGGACAGGCGGACGTCCAAGCACACTAATTGCCCTTATTTCACAGCTTTATATGAAATCAAAAACGTGTTCTCAAAAGATGACTCGAAGCTCTTAATGTTCTTCATGAACTTTTTTTAAACAACACTTAGAGGGATCTTTTGAGAAATAATACATTCCAGAGAAAGAGGTTTTATTTGCATTTCAAAAGCTCCCTTATTGCCATTTTCTCATCTTAAACCCAAGTAAATGAAACTTAACTCCTTCATTGAAAACAGCATCTGTACAACGGTCACATTTTTACAAAAGTATTTCTATTCACTGCTCTTTCTCTGCATTATCTGGAATAATGATCACTGAATATGAATGGCATTTTTTCCTGGGACTCTGAATGAGTTTTTGCACTATCTTTGTACTTGAATGCATTGATTAAATTCTTTATAATGAGCACATTTTCTTTTCATAGAAACAATAGAATATCTTTTCTCCAAAGGAAAAATATAAAGGGACTAGAAGAAATACGCCACAATTTTTGAAATTGCTAATTCTAGGTCATAGCAATATAAATTTTTTGTATTATTCTGCATTTTTTTTTAATTAAAAAAAAAAAGGAAAAAGGCATCTCCATCGCTCAGATTGTTGAAGCTGGCTACTTCCTGTGGTGGGTTTTATCTCACTCCATGGCTGAGGTGTAAAACTCACCCTCAGGAGACAGGGTGGCCATCTATGGCTGTGCCCAGAAGGGAGCAGCCAAGGCTCCTTCCAGGGCTGCAGCCAACATCCACACACTGGGCCACCATGCTCCCGAGGGGGCCGCCCTGCACCCCAGGAGAAGGGCGTGAATTCCAGATTCAGCTGCCAGCAGGGCACGTCCCCCTAACTGGGGCTTGAGGGCTGGAATTGAGCGGGGAATGTCAGGACAGTGCACAGCATCCAGGCAGCCCCCAAAATGGGGGCAACCTGGCTTCTGCAAGCCCCAGCCTCAGAGCAGTAAGCCGCGAGGTCAACTGCAACGGTTACTTCTGCCGATGCAGCATGTTGTTTCTCTCTCCCTTCTTTCCTCTCCTCCCTTCCTTTCCTTCCTTTTCCTCATGGTTCTTAACAGGCCCTTGGTCAACTCAGACCCCAGGTCTGCCCCTGCAGGCTCCAAAATGCAGACATCTCCACCCTGCCCTGTTTCAGTGTCTTAGTCTGAGCACAGTTTGTCCCAGATGTCTCACAGAGACTCCACTGGTTCCTCGTCCTATTCGTCTGGAAATCTGACCAGGACAACATGAGGTCAGTCACATCCCCACCCAGGTCCTGGGGTGTGCGTGGTTCTGTGGGTCTAGGTTAGCGCTCTCAATCACCAGGTCATCTCAGCACGGAGAGGAGGGGCTGCCGGAGCTGGCCTCTGTTCAACGGCGGCGGCACAGATGCTTCCCTGCTGTGGTCTTCGGGCTTCCAAGGTGGGGAAGGGGCTTCAGGATGTCAACACGTCAGCCGGTCAGACTGCCTGACCTACAGCTGCCAGAGCCCCTGTCCTGGGCAAGGGCACAGGGCCAGAGAGGGGATTTACCCACAACCGGAAGAGCTGCTCACCTTCAGGGCACTGTTACCAATGGGAGGGAGAGGAAAAACAGATTCTTCTCCAGGTTCCCGTTCCTGCTCGTTCCTACCAGCCATCCACCAATCCCTCTGGGAACACGCCTGAAGGATGTGACCAGTGACCAGGACCCAGGCTGGCAGAGGACACAGAGCTGGACACTCGGCACCAGCCCACACACAAGCCCTGGCGCCTGCCCTGGCACTTGCTCTTTCCCGGTGTTCAGGCTGGGCCCTAGGCCAGGAGGCAGGTGGCTTGCAGCTGGGCTGCTGGGGAGGAGGCCGCCAACAGGCGCACATGGGCCTGGCCTGGGCCTTCCGGCGGTGGGAGAGAGGTCTGACTCCCTGCTGCCAAGAGACCCAGGAAGAACAGCCATCTACCCTCGTTATTCATAGATTCCACATTTGCCACAACACATTTGCAACCCAACCCCAGAGCCGACATTCACAGCCCTTTCGTGGTCATTTGTGGATGTGCACAGAGTAGCGGAAACCTGAGTCACCGACAGCCACATTCCCAAGTAAGATCGAAACGGGTGAGGTGCTCTGCCTTCCGGTTTCAGCTCTCATCAAGTGTCCCTTGCATGGTATAGTTAGTGCCACATTTGTTTAAAACGGCCCCAAGCATGGTGCTGAAGTGCCATCGCATGTGCCTGGTGGCAAGAAGGCTGCACACCCATGTGTCGGATGAGCTCCACGCAAGCTGAGTGATGGCGCTGTCGGCCGTGAACGCACTGCTAGCGCAGCGACGGGATCTATTAAATGAGGGTCTTTAAACAGGAGACCCGCAGAACCAGGCTGTGCATGAACTTCTTGAAGAAAATGCTGTGAGGGGGGACTGGGACCCATCCCTGTCTTCCCAAGAGAAACGGTTCAGGATTTACTGATTCGGAGTCAAAGGGGGCTTCATAGAATATAAATGCGTGAATGACGAGAACCAACTGTTTACCCATCCCAGAAACAGACTCTAACCCCAGACGAGGCTAAAACTCACCCATTCGTCAGCAGACTCTCTTGGGCACCTGCCATGTGCTCTGTGCAAGGCCTGGGGACACAGGTAGGGATGAAGCATGCCAAGTCCCTATTCCCCACTCTCCGAGTAGGGCACACTGGCCATGATTAAGGTAGCAAATTACCTCACGAACGTCAGAGAGCGATGAGTCCTCTGAAGACACAAGAGAGTGAAGCAGAGGAGGTGGCTGGCAGGCAGTTTCTCTTAAGTAAGGTGGGCAAGGATGTCTCCCCACGGGAACGGCACTGGCACGTGCATCTGAATGATGGGAAGAATCAGAGTGTGAAATCGAGATGAGTTTCAGGCATAGGGCAGAGTGGGTGCAAAGGCCCCGGGGCTGGAGAGCAGAAAGGAAAGGAAGCCAGTGTGGCTGGGGCCGTGAGATCCCCACAGGAGACAGAGCTAAGCCCTAACCCCAGCTGGCCTTGATGACCAGGTGTGGTAGCAAGCTGCTGGAAGCTCTTCAGCAAAGAAATGGTACGTGTGGCGGCTGCAGGGGCCGGTGCAGAAGAGACCAGCTGGGAGGCTACCATGGAGGCCCAGCGCCCGTGCCGTCGTCCTCACACCCTGGCTGTGATGATGGGGGCCCCCGCCTGCCGCCCGCCAGCAGCATCCCACGCTGCCCCCTGCTGAAGGGCGCCGGCGGGGAGGCCCCAGCTGCTCCGAGATGATGATCCTGCTGCATAGACAAGGGTGACAGAATGCCAGAAACAAAGCTCAGGCGTGCTAAAACCAAGAATGCATGAGGAGCCGCACTGAAGTGACACAATGCCTTCAAACGAGGCTTCCAGAAATCGGGCTCCACTATGAAAGCACAGCAACGAAACACTCCAAAGCCCCAAATTACGCGTCATGCACCCAGAAGTTCTGCATGAAAAATCGTTCTCGAATTTTGCGCCTCTGTGCAGGTGGCCACAGCGTGAGCGGCGTCAGCCCAAGCTTTGGGGCTGTTCCAAGGGGAAGAACTTTTTCCATGGAAGATCCCTGCCCTGTAGTTCGGGAAAACCAGCAGCCCAAAATAATTGCTTCACAATGGACTGCATATTGATGTATGAAAACAACTGGCAAATCAGGCAACTGTGCTCTGTCCACAAGCTGAGACTTGATTACTTTTTTTATCACTAAATTAAATCCTTTTTCTTGCTTGTCTCGTCACATTAAATCTCTTTAAATCTTAATAGAGTACAGTTTCCCTCTGCAGCTCCAGTGCTGATAATGGGGTCTGGGTGCACAGAGCCAGAAGGGGAGTGAGAGGGGCAGACACTGCGGAGAGCACTCGGGGCTCCTGGGACGGGAAGGCTGAAGGGGAGGGGCTGGCACAGCCACCACACCCAGGATCCTGGTGCCCGGCTTCTCCAACGGAGATGCCTGGTGGGCTCCTGCCCTTGCCTCCAGACGCGGAGCTCCGCGGACACTGCACAATCCCCCACCTGCCCTCCGTCTCTCCTCCCTCCTCATCTCAGGGTCACCCTCCAACTCCAGCGTCCATGGGTGCCACAAAAACCAGCCCACCAGCTTGCTCAGGGCAGAGCCAGCCTCCAGGCTTGTGTGCAATGGCACCTGGTGGCCTAAAGGGTCCACCTGACAAGTGACAGGTGGGGGGCACCTACTAGGACAAGCTTGCTGCTTAATCTCTGTGAAATTAACCTCAGCATGTCTGCAACACATAACGTCACCCACGTGCCTTAAAGTGTGAAGAAAAGGGCCTGTGAGACATGTGCATCAACCTTCTTCATCTGAGAACTTGGAGCACTCTCGAGAGTTGCTGACGTCTTCAAAGCCCTGATAGTCTTAGGAAGCACAGCAGTCGGGGCTAAGCTCTAAGCTCTGCTGTGCAGGCAATAAACCCCAATCCCAGCAGCTAAAATAACAAGGGTTAAAACGACAGTCAAGAGCTGGAAATAACCACGTGAACATCGACAGACAAAGGATAAAGAGAACGTAACGTGGTCTGCCACCCAACACAACACTGCTGGGCCACAGAAAGGGAGGACATCCCAACACATGTGACACCGTGGATGAGTGAGATACACCAGGCACAGGACAAACATTTATAAATATAAAAGCCCTAGAGTAAGTAAATGCACAGAGACAGAGGGTGGATTGCAGGGAGCAAGGCCGGCAGGGGAGGGGTTATGGGCCAACAGGGACAGTCTCTCTGGGGTGATGAAAAGCTCCTGGTAAGGGATGGTGGTGATGGTGGCACGACGCGGTGAATGTGACAAGGCTGTGGAATCGCCCACTCACACTGAAGGGCTCCCTCTATCTCTGGCTCACACTATGTGCCCGTCGCAGCTGAGACACCCTCCATGCTCAGGGACTCAGGTCCTGGCCCAGCACCCACCCAAAGGCATCCTCCAGCACAGAGGGAGAAAGGTCAGAGGTCGGGTGCCAGGCGCTAAGTGCTCCAGCACAGAGGGACACAGGCCAGCCGAGGGGGGACATATGACAGCCCAGAGGGACCCAGGTCAGCCCAAGGGGACACAGCCCAGGGGGACACACAGCCCAGGGGGGACATGAGTCACTTCCACTTACCACTCACTGGCCAGAGCCAGCCACGTGGCCTGGTCCAGCACGGGGGTGGGAAGGGCCCTGAGGGGAGCACAGATGTGCCTGTGGGTGCAGGACCGTACCTGCACAAAGGAGGGGTGGCAGCCAGCTGGAGGCTGGAGGCGCCGCCCTGAGAGTGGGGCCAGCTGTGCATCACAGGGAAGGACAATTAGGAAAGTGAGGGTGCGCTGGGCACCACCAGCCCCTGAGTCGCAACAAAGGCGGACATGGCAAGTTGAGGTACAGGAACCTACCGCGAGGAGGGCGCTGCACCCACGGGCCTGGGGCAAGACCCTGGAGATCAGCGTCTACACACCCAACAAAGGCTCCAGGATTGTGCCAACCTCGCGAGAGACAGAGGGAAGCCACCAGGGCAGGACGGGGGTTGCCTGGAGGCTGCCACGGGGCCCTGGCTGGCTCATCACAGATGATGGATGCCATTGTGTCCAGGAGCTGCAGCCACCTTGCAACGGTGCACCTGGGAGAAAGGGACGCCTCGTCACGGTCAGAGAAGATAAAGGAGGGAACGAAGTAGGCAAAGCTTCCTTACTCCCCAGACCAGCAGCCTCTGTCCCCAACCCGCCTGCCTGCAGCTGCCCTACGCGTCTCCACGGTCCCAGAGCCCACCTCGCTGGCCGAGGAAAGAGCACCAGAAAGGCAGCCACAGGGACTGGGTCGGACTCCACGTGGCTGCCTGGGAAAGTACAGAGTGCGGAGCCCACAAAGGCAGACGTGGCCCCTCGGCCCATCTGCGTGGCCTTTCTCTACCTGTGGCAAGGCCAGGGACAGACGAAGACACAGAAGGCCAGAGCTGCCCCCTCCCATCACAAGGCTGAAGGACAGCAGCAAGGACATGCCCACCCGACCCCACCTGCAGGGTGCCTTTGCCTAGACACAGAGAGACCCACCCCACGTCCCTCAATGCACGCGCCCCGGCTTCCCAGGAAGGGTATCTGTCCGTCCAGGTGTCTGCTGGGGGAAGGGGAAGACTTCTCTGATCACCCCCTAAACCAGATGTGGTGGTTCCCCAGGCAGCTCTGTCTACGCCCATGGGGCCTGAACTCGGACACCAGCAGCTCCCACCTGAGGCCCACCAGCCTCGAGTCCAAACATCGCATCTGTTTGCAAGGAGGGTGCACACCCCATCAGCACCAGCTCATCCGGCCACATGGAGCCCCCGGGACAGGGCTGCCCAATTACCATCAACAACCAGCGATGACGGAAGATGTGGGACAACTGGCTTCAGGCACCGGAATACGGGGAGCCTGGAGGCTGCCCAGCCCTCCGCCTGGCGGTAGTTCCAGGGAATCCTCGCAGAGCCAGCTGTCTTGCTGAGTGAGGAGACAGGGGTTGGAGATGGGAGAGGCCGAGGAGACAGGGTTTGTGGGTGAGTGCCCAAGGAGGGGCGCTCTGGTGGGAAGGAGCTCCGGAAACCTGCACACAGTGAAGAACGCTTCTGGGTCAGGCTGAACACCAAGATGTGGCTGCACGAGGGAGACCTTCTGCAGAGCCGGCCAACGAGCAGCTGCCAGGAAAGGTCAGGAAGCTGTGGGCTAAGTAACTGCCAGAACTCACGTAGCTTCAGGAGACATCAGCACAGACCTCGCCAAACACCAAAACACTCAGCAGAAACCCAAGAAAGGTCACATCTTAAAAGCAAGATAAACCACCGCAAGAGTATAGGGCACGCTTCAGTGAGACTTCAGAACAAGCCTCGAAAGGTGAAGCTAGTCAGCAAGTGACTAACTGCTGCCAAAACAACAATCAGCTCTCTCTAAAGGAAGACAACACAATCCCTCTACTTGACAGCGCGACAGTCACAACGTCCTGGATCCAACCGCCAATCAGCAGACACGCAAAGCAGGAGGAAAACACAACCCATCCCAGGAGAATGCTCAGGCAACAGTGATGGTCCGGGCAGCTGGGGTTGGAGCGGACGCCCTTGGGACTGGATGTCCTGGGATGGCGCAGCGGCCTGCGGCTCACGTGGGGCCTGAGTGAAGGTCAGCGAACCCAGGTGTCGCACAGTCATGCTGGCGCCGATACGCTGGGATGCCTGGAGATGGGACACAGGCCACCTCCCGGGAATTCTGAACCCCAACACCGGTGGTAGTTTCCCACAGTGGTGACTTTGGCCTAAGGACCCCAATCTCTGAAAATTCAACTCAACTAATGGAAAATGACCTAGATGCCTCTGAAAAATGAGAGCCAACTGCCCTCCAAGCTCAGATGACACACTTTCCCTCCCCAAGTTGTCCCTGGCCCTGGCTGGCACAGCAGCCATGCAGCAGGAGGAGCAGACAGGCTTAACTCTCCCAGTGGGAGTGAGCTCTGGGAGCACAGGGTGCGGTGGGTCCCTGGGCTCCCTTTCCCCATTGGCGCGGGGAGGAAATGGCGCCGAGACACAGGCAGGGTGGTAGCGGCAACACCAGTCACAGCAGGCCGGCCGCTGAAACCCACCAACTCCAAATGCCAGGGCCTAACACGAGAGAGGTTCATGCCTAGCTCCTGCAAAGTCCAGTGTGCACGTCACAGCTGGGGGGCTGTTCTAGTTTGCTAAGGCTGCCAGAATGCAAAACACCAGAGACGGATCGGCTTTTATAAAGAAGGTTTATTTGGTTACACAGTTACAGTCTTAAGGCCATAAAGTGTCCAAGGTGACACATCAGCAATCGGGTACCTTCACTGGAGGGTGGCCGATGGTGTCTGGAAAACCTCTGTTAGCTGGCAGGCTTGTGGCTGGCGTCTGCTCCAAAGTTCTGGTTTCAGAATGTCTTTCTCCCAGGACGTTCCTCTCTAGGCTGCAGTTACTCAAAAATGTGACTCTTAGTTGTTCTTGGGGCATTTGTCCTCTCTTAGCTTTTCCAAAGCAAGAGTCTGCTTTCAACGGCCATTTTCAAACTGTCTCTCATATGCAGCTACTCTCTCAGCTTCTGTGCTTTCTTCAAAGTGACCCTCTTGGCTGTAGCTCCTCTTCGAAATGTCACTCTCAACTGCACTGAGTTTCTTGTTTGTCAGCTCATTTATATGGCTCCAGTGATTTAGTTTAGAGCCACCCTGAATGGGTGGGGTAACACCTCCATGGAAATTATCCAATCAGAGTCATCACCCACAGTTGGTTGGGGCACATCTCCATGGAAATACTCAAAGAATTACAATCTGTAAACACTGATACATCTGCCCACCCAAGATTACATCAAAGATAATGGCGTTTTGGGGGACATAATACATTCAAACAGGCACAGTGGCTTTCCCCAAAGGCCACTGCGAGACCCAAGGGCTTTAGTCTCCTGGTGCTGCGTAACAAAGCACCACACACCAAGGGGCATGAAGCCACAGAAGTTTCTTCTCCCACAGCTCAGAAGCCGGGAGTCAGATCTGGAGCCATCAGGGCCATGTTCCCTCTGACACTTGTCAGTGAAAACCCGTCCTTGTCACTCCTGGCTCAGGGCTGTGTCCTCACGTCCCTGCCTCCATGCTCACTCCCCTCTTCTGCCCCTTCTCACAGGACAGCAGCATGTTGGGTCAGGGCCACCCAAACTGGTCTGGCCTCATCTTAAGTCGCCACATCTTCAAAGACCTTCTGTCAATGTCTCCTTCACGGGTCCGGATTAGGGCTTGAACCTGCCTTTTGGGAGGGCACGATTCAAGCCATAACGTCAGATTTTGTACAGTTCCTGACGTGGCCACTGCTGGGCGTGGCCTCCAGGGTGGCCGGACAGGGAGCCACGGCGGAGGCCCACCCGCTCAAGCCAGGACACAGCACACGTCAGCTCCTCTCACACCACCGGCCAGAGTGAATCCCACAACACCAGCCTCCGGGCTGGGAAGTGCCGTCTCCAGCAGGGCAGCTGCTTCCCCACAGCGGCCCATCACTGTGAAGGAGGAAGACACATCCTCAGGCCCGTCATCCTTGCCACATCTGTGCTTTCCTGCCTGTTTCTCAGACCCAACCTCGTGGACTGGGAGCAGGATATCTAGAAACTGCTCGCTGGGGAGGACACAGATGGCCTTTCTAAACACGTGTCCTTCCGGGATGCACCACGGCTCCTGGAGAAGCTCGCTCTACAGAATCGCTGGCGTCCACCTCCTGCTTCTGAATTTTTCCTTGGGGAATATTTCCTGCCCACCTCTCAGTCCAGGGGCTCCCCCCACTCACAGGCCCAGGCTGGGACTTTGCTGACGACACTGGAAGTTGGGGGCTCTTTCCGGGGGGGCTGCTGAGCTGGGGAACGTGAGCCCAGAGCTGCCGGTGGATGTCCTGCAGCCCTGAGGGGAAAGTCTCCCTGAGAATGAAGCCAGCCCAGAGGGAAACAGAAGCGAGAGGGGGGTGAAGAGGGAGACGGAGGAAGAGAGAAAGCCTGGAGAGGGGGTGGGAAAGAGCCTGGGATCCAGCCTTGCACTCAGTTATAGAAACCCTCAAATATCCTTTCGGGTGTCAGTTGCTTTGCACTGGGTTCCCGGCGCTTGCAAACAAGAGTCCTAATTTAGGGTTGTGCCCACTGAAGCTCCCTGAAGCTGGCTGGATGGAAACAGAGCTGACACCACTTGTTCCCATGGGGCTGAGAATGGGCGTCTACCCTGCGCCCCCCACATGCCCACCGCATGGGCTCCCCCGTACCTTTGGGCAGAAGGAAGGCCGAGATGCGGTTTCCAGTTGGGGGAGAAGGAAACCAGGCCTGGTGCCAACGTGCTGCTTCCAAGAGGCAAAGAGAGGCAGGGAGGGCACAAGAGCAGGTTCTCCACACACATCCACGGGGTGCACCTGAGGTGGTGTCTGTGCACACGTGTGTTTACATGTAAGTGAGCATGTGTGTGTGCATGTTCTTGGGACATATTGGCCCCCCGGCAGGACCAGCAGAGAACATGCCGTCTCCTCTCACCTGGGCCCTGAACACACCGCAGTTTAAACAAGAGGCAGGCTGCGAGCACGTGTTCTCCTGATGGGCCAAGATGAAAGTAATCGTTCATAAATACATTTCTTCCCTTTCCTTTTCCCTGGAGTTGTTCTCTTTGAGAATATTTTAGACTCTTCTTTCCAACAAAGTAGGTCAGGAAAAAAATGATCCCTGAGGGAGAACCGGAAAATCCTCCCTATTGGCCAGCGCAGATAATTCTGGAAATGCCCAGTCCTTCTAGCGGAGCGCAGCCCTAAGCGAGGAAAGGCTGGACACAGGAGCTGGGAGGGTCTTGTGGTGGGCCACAGGGACTCGCTGGAGGTTCACAACCTCGTTCTTCTACCCAGTGGCATCTCGGAGTGCCTGCTCTGGGTATGCAAAGGATAAAACACGTAGTGTCATCCAGCTCTCCTGGTGCTCATGGCCCAGAGGAGGAGGGAACGTGGTGACCTAATGCAAACTGCACGGGTCCCGAATTGGGGCTGAGCAAGGTCTCACTGGGGGGTTCACGCCTGGGCTGCAATCAGAGGAACAAGCATGATGTCACATTCAGAGCTAGCCCCAACACAAGGTCAGGGTCAGAGCTAGCCCACAACATAGCAAGGTCAGACACAGAGCCAGCCCATGACACAGTGATGTCAAGGGCACAGCTAGCCCACGACAAAATGAGGTCAGGGGTAGGTAAAGGTAGCCCACAACACAGTGAGGCCAGGGGCAGAGCTAGCCCACAACGAGGTCAAGGGCAGAGCTGGCCCGCTGGCAGAGTGAACCCAACCCTCCCATTCACCCTCTGGCGCTCAGGCACAGCCTCCCTCGTTGTGCTGGCAGCCTGCACCCAAAACCAGGCCATGAGCAAAGGGCTTTTTCTCCAGTGACAGCTTGGATTTACTGTTCACGCAGTACTGATTTTTAGAAATACTTCTCCCCCTTGTGGATTTTCTGGAATGCTTAGGTTAAAGAATTTCTGATTTTTCAAGACCATGAAATTCTTCATTTTCACTTCCATGGACCCCTGAGCATTGGCTCAGGCCAGTGTCTCCGGCTCTCCCCTCATGAAGAGCATCCTCTACGTGACCCACCCTAGCCTTCTCCTTGCACACAGGCACCTCCAGGCGGAGGGAGCGTGCCCTGCCCTGTGCCTTCCGAGAGCCTCCCCAGGCCGCACAGGCCATGACGGACTCCCGAGAACGCAGGAGTCTGAGAGTAAGCCCGTGGTGCCATGTCCTCCTTGAACGGGGACAGCGAGTGCTGGGCGGCCGAGCCTCCCCCGGCCCGAGATGGAGGTGCTCAGCTCAGAGGCAGTGGCGAGAAAGCCTCTGTCTGACCCGCGTGCGTCTGCACCGGGAAGGTGCTCATGCAGCGTGACGTGTTCCCGTGCAATGGCGGGTCCTCGGAGGCTCCGCTGCAACATAAATCCCAGCAACCCACTGAAACTGGACACCTGGCCTAGCCCTGTTCCCACAGCGCGCCTCAGCAGTCAAGCCTCCATCCCTCGGACACCCAGTGGGACGCACACTACCCCCCAGGGTGCCAGCCTGGCACAGACACGTCCTTCTGCCGAGCTGCCTCCCAGGACCTTCTGCCAGGTGCCCTCTGCTCAACGGGCAAAGTCCTGCCTGGATGCCCGGAGCCTGCCCGGTGGTTCCTAGGGGTCAGCCCCCAGCAGGGGCCCTGCAGAGCATGTCTGTGCACCCAAAGCCACCCAGGGAGGCTGGCTTTGTACTAAATCCCAGCCGTGTACCCCAGGGCCCAGAACTCGGCTCCTGCTGGAGTGAAGGCCGGCGATGCCCAGTTCACAGGAACCCAGCAGGAACCTCGGCCTTGGGGAGACAGGTCCCTCCCCACCGGGGCAGCTGCCGGCAGCCACGTGCTCACTTCAAACAGGTGACCAGGGCACACAGCGGCCGTCAGCGGGTGCTCGCCCCTGAAGACGTGCTCAAGAGCTCCTCCTCCGAATATCCACCAGCCTGAAGAGCCCAGTGACAAGGGGGGACCCTGCCACGCAGGAAGAAGGGGAATCCCTGGCACAGTGAGGCACCTGCACAGATGCCCCAAAGCAAAAACCACCCGTGCTGTTTCA
>PVKY010008096.1:0-14306 GCA_004027775.1 Bradypus variegatus
CCCTCCTCCTCGCCTCCTCCTCCCCTCCTCTTCCCCTCCTCCTCCCCTCCTCCTCCCCTCCTCTTCCCCTCCTCTTCCCCTTCTCCTCTCCTCCTCTTCCCTTCCTCCTTTTCCTGGTTGTAGTTATGTTGCCTTCAAAGAAATACAGTTTCAACTGTACAGGTACTGGGTTTGTTACTTTCTGAGATCTTCACCTTGGGCCTGGGTCTGGGTTGCCAGGCCTCTGCCTCTCTGTAGGCCCGGCCTCGGCTTCTTTGTAGGTCCGGCCTTGGCCTCTCTGTAGGCCCGGCCTTGGCTTCTTTGTAGGTCCGGCCTTGGCCTCTCCGTAGGCCCGGCCTCAGCCTCTCTGTAGGCCCAGCCTCGGCCTCTCTGTAGATCCGGCCTCGGCCTCTCTATTGTTGCAGCCTCGGCCTCTCTGTAGGTCCAGCCTTGGCCTCTCTGTAGGCCCAACATCGGCCTCTCTGTATATCTAGCCTTGACCTCTCTGTTGTTCCAGCCTCGGCCTCTCTCTAGGTCCGGCCTCAGCCTCTCTATACTTCCAGCCTTGGGCGTCACTAGGCCCAACCTTGGCCTCTCTGTAGGCCCAGCCCCCATCTCTTTGTAGGCCCGGCCTCAGCTCCTCTGTAAGCCTGGCCTCAGCTCCTCTGTAGGTCCAGCCTTGGGCCTCTCTGTACGTCCGGCCTCAGCCTCTCTGTAGGCCCAGCCTCAGTCTCTCTGTTGGCCCAACCTTGGCCTCTCTGTAGGCCCGGCCTCAGCTTCTCTGTAGGTCCAGCCTTGGGCCTCTCTGTAGGCCCGGCCACGGCCTCTGTGTAGGTGCAGCCTCACATCTCTCTAGGTCCAGGCCAGCATTGTTTGCTGGGAAGCTGAAGGAGATAATTCCCCAAACCTTCCTTCTTCATGGAAGCTGAGTCTCTCCCCACCCCCACCCCTTTAGGGGAGCAGATTGGACGTTTATGGAGAGGAAGGTTAGTATAGCACTTTGTGTACTTAATGGGGGTGGGGTGGGCTGGGGGACTAACCTTAGCTATGACCATGAAGAGAGAGGCCATTTTCAGCCTGCATGGCTGTGGGGAGTGGGCTGGGGAGTGGGGTCACTGCCCTACCCAGGTCCAACTCTCAGGCTTAGGGACTCAAAGCTGGTGTTGCCAGTTTGCTGGCCCTTGACCCCAGCCTTCCCATCCCCTGCCTCCTTTATGTTGCTCATCTTTTTAAAATGCAGACCTGACTGTCTTCCCTGCTGAATCCTTTGCCAGCTTCCTGATGCCTCAGTGCCCAGCTCCGAGGCAGGCTCAGAAGGCCCTGTGATTTGCGGCTACTTCTTGCCACTCCAGGTTCTTCTCTCCTGTCTCTCGCCCCTTTGCCCCACTTAGGTCCCTTTAACCAGTCACCTCTGCCGCTTCGTGCCTAATGCCTTGTTGCCCGCTCATTTCTCGTGCCCAGGCTGTCTCCTCCCAGCTTCATCTGGCACCAGCGGTTTGTTGGTGTATCCTTCCCTGAGTCCTGGCCCTTTGGTCCTGCCCAGCTGGCCTAGAGCCTCCTGGTGGACCCACAGCCCACGATGTGTCCCCCAGTGCATCCCTGCCCTCAGCCCTCAGCGTAGCGCCTGTCCCGAGAGTCACTCAGTGCCTGTGTGCGGAGCAGCGAGATTCTTGCCTGCAGGTGGCTGTTGGGGATGCCAGAGGAGGAGAGGAGGAATTTTTGCATTTGGTTAACCTTGAGTTAGATCGTCTCCTAAGGCCCTCTCGGTGCCATGATTCTGTAACTAGAAGTACAAAGTATTCTTAGAGCTGGATGGGTCCATGAACCTCTCCTTGAGCAACGCACGTGTCCACACATGAAAGTCTGGGTGGAGTTGAACCGTGATTCCTTTAGCTTGGGTGCATTCTACTGTCAGTGACCCCTGAAGTGCTGGTAAGTGATAGTTATTAGGAGATGCTGTACTTTGTGATAATAAAATTTTCTCTTAATATTTTATCCTTTGAATGTAATCAGTAGATAAGACAAAATGTAATGAACTATGTTTGAATGTTGACATTCTTACTTGTTACATTTGCCAATCTCATTTTCCCCCTGCATTTTATCTTGCTCTATTTTGACAATAAGCTCTCCAGTGATGACGCGGTGAAGAGAGTTTTAGCTGGAGAGAAGGGAGATGCTAAAGGAAGAGCCTCACTAATGCCGAAATCTCAAGAGCTGGATAATAAGAATGCTAAAGAAGAAGAGTCCAGAAGTCATAGGGAAAAAGAGGTGACTTTCAAGTTGTACCTCTCGAATGAAATAAGTTGTCTTTTTGTAGTTCAGATAAAAACATTTATCAGTGTTACTACTATTTGATTTTTTTAATTTAGGATAGAAGAAACTCTGAAATAAAAGAGAGAAGTACAAGCAGAGATCGAAAACAGAAAGACTTGCAAGAAGAAAGCAAACCAAGAGAAAAGGAACGAGACAAAGAAAAGGAAAAGACCAAGGAAAACTACAGAGATAGACATAAAGATCCCGAACGAGACAAAGACAGAGAAGGGGAGCGAGAGAAGAGTAAAACCAGGGCCAAGCAGGAGCGCGAGCGCGACAGAGACAGGGTCAACCGAGAGCGGGAGAAGGACCCTGAGCGCAACAATGAGAGGGAGAGGAAGAACGAGGGAGGGAAGGACAAAGAGAAATGGAAAGACCGAGACAGGGAGCGAGACCACGACAAGGGAAGGGATCGAGACCGGGACAGATGGAGAGGGAGAAACGGGGAGCACTCGAGAGACCCCGACAGGGAGAAAAGCCGGGAGCACGAGAGGCTCGAGAAAAAGGTAACAGCCTCTCTGGAAAGCCTCTGCCTCTGACCAACAACGGCTTGGTGTTGCTTCTCTGAAGTGATTTTGTCTTCACGATAATAGGATTAGGAACTGTTGTTTTGTTTTTGTTTTTTTTTAATGCCAATTAAAAATTATGACAGTCTTGGATCCCCAGTAGAAACCCAACTTTCTTGCCGGGAGCTTTAAGATGTCTTGCTTTGCACCTCTGTGTTTGTGTCCAGGTGTTATTGTGAGGAGTTTATATCTTAGCGTTGTAAGCAGTAGTTAAAAATCAGTCTCAGGTGCTTGGTCTCCTTTGGAAGGAGGACATCACATGAGGGTGGAGGTGGGGAGCTCTCGTCAAGTGCCTGACAGGCAGTGATTTGTAATTACTGCTAACACAATCTGATACTTTCATAATTAAGTTATGAGAGTAGTTATCTGTTGAAATATTGAAAAGATGTTCTTTACTTTTCAGTCATCAGGGAAGAAAATCTCTCGATGATTATTATGTATTCTGCTCCTTAGATTAAGATATGTCTTTCAGAGAGTTGATTTAAGGCGTGAGGTGGTGTTTTGAGTTGTCCTGCGATTTATGTTACACACGTCCTTTCCCTACTTAGAGTCCAAAGCCTTTGCTTTAGGAGCACTGCTGCACTGACGGTCACCCTGCAGGCAGGAGAGCCTACCAGGAGCTCCCTTCCCTGGGAACTGGAGGTTCCTGCTGTTCCCTGCTTCACTCGAGTCCCCGGGTTTGTTTCTTGGGGATATGTTTCCGGGAGCTTTGGCCTGGCCTAGGGATTTTACATCATGTCCGGAGAGGCACATGGCTTCTGACATCCTTGTCCCCTTAGTCTGTCCTTCATGGGGCAAGGTCTGCCTGCCACTCGCTTTGAAGACTCTGGAAATCCAAGCAGCAAGAGCAACAACGGATCGAACCTGTGGTGCTGATGTGTTCTCGGGAATAGTTACCTTGCTGCTGGGCAGTGGTGTATAAAAGGTCTTGATGTATTTTTTGGATGCTATGATTTTTTAGATGTTACAGATTTGAATATTCTAGAGTTTGAAGTAAATTTTTTTTTTTTTATGTAGTCTGCCGGCTCAGGGGAAGTATCTAAAAAGCTGTCAGATGGATCTTTTAAAGACTCCAAAGCTGAAACAGAGGTAAATGTAAAAAATAATTTTAAGAGCCATAAACAAATACCTGAGTTGAAGTGGTAAATGCTGTGCTTCTTGACCTTTCCTGGTCCAGTGAGGCTAGGAGGAGAGTTCGGGCAGGTTTACGCTTAATAGCTCCATGCTTATTTTGTTGCAAAAGTGATGATTTAAATGGTCTACCACCTGGTAAAAGAGACGGGTTGTGTTTCTTCTCCAGTTTTTGGTGGAGGATGCTGGATTTATCACACCTTTATTGACGCATATGATGTATGGTGTGCAAGTCAAGTGGTCATCTGGGGCAAGGGTGGAGGGGAAAGGACCGAGTTCCCAGGCAGACCCCTCCAAGCTCTGCGTGGCCAGGGGCAGGGCTAGTTTGGGACACCCGACGATGTTTCCTGTGGGTGTGTTGGACACTGGGCCCCGTATATTCACGTGGGGTGGTCGGTGGAGGTTAGACTCCCCCAGGCAGTTGGGAGCCACTGGACAGTTTACAGCAACTGCCGTAAATCTGGATTTCACCTCAGGAGGAGTGTCCACACAGCCGCGGGGAAGTGGACTGAGAACTGGGAGTAGAGGCTGGAGGCCAGTTAGAGACCTCGGGGCAGCCCGAGTGGGGTCCTGGGACCAGAGCTGTGCCGGTGGCTGGAGGGATGGGGTGGCCATGTGCTCCCATCTGTGTTCTGTTTAAACACTGTGTAAGTTTTCACATTCATTTAGTAATTGAATATTTAGCAAAAGAGGCTGAGTTCTCACAGGCTCATGGCTAGACACGCTTCTCACAGTGAGGTCAGCAGGTTGCTGTGGGGTCCCCGAGATCTTTGCAGGGTGCTTGTGAGGCCAAAGCTGTTTCCCTAACGCTGAGTGGTCACTTGCCTTTTTCATGTGTGCCCACGTGCCCTGGTAGTGGGTGTGAATCGAGGAAGCACCTTCATACCGCTCTTGTCATTCTCCTCTTCATCAGCGCACACGCACAGTGAAAACAAGGCACACCAGCTTCACTCGAGAATGTCCTTGACAGTTTAGTAAAAAGTTTTCCTTTTATTAAATCCTGACCCTTTTTACCTCTCTGTGTGGTGAAATGGGATGTCCGCACCTGTGCTGCGGTGTCCCCAGGTGCGCTGCCTGTTGAAGGAGACGTGCTGGGGGGATGGCGTTGCCAGGCGAACGGGCTGCTTTTCTCATGGCACACCGTTTTTATTTGCAAGAAAGAACAGCAAACTGGTTATTCAGACTTGTGTGTTTGCCAGGTATTTTCTCAAAATTAATGAAGCGGACCTATTCATTTGGAGGAAAACATCTCACAGCATTTGTCACCAGGGATAAAATTTGAGCTTTCAAGCAAAAATTAGAAATTTGGAAAACTTGAATCTGCCACGCTGTGAGCTTGACAGTTTTCTAATACTAAAGACAGTTTTTGCTGTGGCGGTGGTGGTGTTGATGAATGGGAAGGTTTGTATAAGGCAGGTAACCAAGGCACGATGTTGCAAAATCCTGCGTGACCAAAAGAGCCTTCGGAATGCCAGACAGATCCAAGGATTTGAATGGAGCAGAGAAGGAAAATTTCATTGATACAATTATAGATTCCACATTGTACTTAACCTTTAAGAATCTACCATTTGTTGAGTTTTAGTGTGGTATCTAAGAAGAACATCCAGGATTATCTGAAAGCCATTAAAATACTCCTCCCGTTATAATTACATATCTGTGTGAAGCTGGATTTTCTTCATGTACATCAGTGAGAACAGTGTTAATACAACAGACAGACTGAATGCAGAAACAAACATGAGAACACAGCTGTCTTCTATTTAGGCAGCCATGAAAGGGATCTACAAAAATGTAAAACAGTTCCACACATCTCACTTATTTTATTATTATTGTTTTAAATCAATTAATATTTTCAGATTTTATCAAAGAATTGATTTCACTCTGATTGCTCAGGGAGGGAGATGAATTCACATTGAGATTATAGCTGTGTTGGGAGGACACAGCCTATTCCAGATGGCAGCTGGTTTTTGAATATTTAAAGAATAATAAACAAGAATTGTTGGTATCTCATAGCCAGAGCGCAAAGATTCTGCCTCCCTATCTCTTAGCTCTTAGCCCAGGCTGTTCTATTTTTACATAGTTGAAAACAAGGATTTTTACTATAGAAAATAGTTCAAAATTATTATTTTTTGTAATAGATGCTGTGTATTTTTGTTAGAGCAGTTGTAGGTTTATAGAATAATCCTGCAGGAAGTATAGAGTTTCCTTGTAATCTTCATCCCTCTAACCCCACCACAGAGTTTTCCTTTTTATTAACATTTTACATGAGTTTGTTACAAACAGTGGAACAATATCATTATAATTATGCTATAAATTATAGTCTGTATTTTACATTCTTTGTGTTGTACAGTTCTACAGGGTTTTTTTTTTAATCCTTATAACATATGTACAACCTAAAACTTCCCATTTTAACCACTTTCAAATGTACAATTAAGTAGTGTTAATTACATTCACAATGTTGTGCTGTCATCACCACCATCCATTACCAAAATTTTCCATCACCCCAAGCAGAAAGCCTACCCAATTAAGCATTAGCTCCCCATTCTCCAGCCCAACCCTAGCCCCTGGTAACCCTTATTCTTGTTCCTGACTCGGAATTTGCATATTCTAGTTATTTCATTTCAGTGAGATCATACAATAACTGTCCTTTGGGTCTGGCTTACTTCACTCAGGATGTCTTCAGGGTTCATCCACGTTGTCACATGTATCAGAACTTCATTCCTTTATGTGGCTGAATAATATTCCATTGTCTGTATGTACCACATTCTGTTTACCCATTTTTAGTAAAACTGTTTTTTAAGTTCAACAATATAAGAAAACATTTGGCCGTCCCTTTTCTCCTCGGCGTGCCCTGCTCTGCGTGGTAAATGACAGTCACGGTGAGTGGGGCGTTTCCTTGGCGCAGGGGCACTTGGACGTCCGGTGCCCGCGGCGGCTGCGAGCCCCTCTGGGCGCGGAGCCTCGGGGCACAGCGGAGCCCTGCCTGCCCTCGGGTCCTCTGCTGCCTTGAAAACAGCCCCCAGGTTGCTGCTGCCCCCGGGCCCTGTCCGGAGAGGAGCTGCGGAAGCGCGAATCCGTTGCTGTCCTCTGAGTTCGGTTCCCAGTGCGGGAAGTGTGGGCTGGCGCCCCCCGGGGCTGTGCGGCCGCGTCGGCGGAGGGCGCGAGGGGAGTGGGAGGAGTGCACGGTGAGAAGCAGGGAAGAGAGGCCCTGGAAAACCCTGCCGTGAAAACTTTGGCAGAAAAGTGTTTTGCAAGAAAGAGCCTGAGGGCAAAATAGAAGGAAATGATTAGCCCTGGCAGCACATTGCTGATTCTTGCTGTCCGTTTTTAAGCTGAGCGTGAAAGGGTTAAAAGAGTAAGGGAAATTCACCATTTCCCTCATAAGCCTTTTGATTTACTTGAAGATCTTGCTCCACAAATCATGCATGACCCCAGTGTGTGCTCCACTACGAGGAGTCAGAAAGTCTTATTGCACAGAGTGGAGTGGCAGGGTCCGAGGGTTCTTCAGGACTTTCCAGTTCTCACGATCTGTCTCTCAGAAGTGGAAACTCTGGGACAGCCGGATTATGATTCGTTTCCTGCAGGTCTTTGTGCCACTTTGAACCCGTGTCTCGTGTCCTTTCCTTTTAGTCTAAAGAGCCCCCTTTAGCATTGCTGATAGGGCAGGTCTTGTGGTGACAAACTCCTTCAACTTCTACTCATCTGTGAATATCTTTTTTTTTTTTTGAAACAATTTTATTGCGATATAGTCATATACCAGATAATCATCCAAAGTATATAATCAGTGGTTCATGGTAACCATCACATAGTTATGCATTCATCACCACAATCAATTTTAGAACATTATCATTACTCCAAAAAGAATAAAAAAGAACACCCCAAACATCCCATACCCTTCCCCCCCATTATTTGTTTATTGTCTTACTCATCTGTCCATACGCTGGATAAAGGGACTGTTGGTCACAAGGTTTTCACAGTTACAATCTGTGAGTGTCTTAATCTCTCCCTCATTTTTGAAAGAGTGTCCCCAGACATAAAGTTCTTGGCTGGCAGTTGTTTTCCTTTAGCATTTCAACCCACTGCCTTCTTGCCTCCACGGTTTCTGATGAGAAATGGCACTCAATCTGAGACTGTCCTGTGTGTAACGTTGCTTTTCTCTTGCAGCTTTCAGAACTCTCTCTTTGTCCTCTGCATTTGACAGTGTGATCAGTGTGTGACGGGGTGTATTTTCCTTCATGTTTATCCTGTTTGGTGTCCTCTGAGTTTCTTGGATGTGCGTATTCACACCTTTGGCTAAGCTTGGGAGGTTCTCTGTCATTATTTCTTTGACTATTCCTTCTGCCCCTTTCCTTCTTGTCCTTTTGGGACTCCCATAATGCAAATGTTGTTGTGCTTGATGGTGTCCCATAGCTGGCTTTACCTTGACCAGCTTCTTCCTCTGCTCTTCCTTGGATGCTGTACCTTGTTCTTTCTGCCTCTGGAGTTGCCAAATAGTTGTTTCACACAGTTCCGGTTGTTCTGGTGGGAGGACTGAGTCTTGGAGCTCCCCACTCCGCCATCTTCCCCGAAGTCCCTAAAATTCTTTTTTTAAATCCTATGAACTGTATGACTCTTATCCATGTATATCCCACATTTGAAATTTATAATACTTTTTATAGCTGGAGAAAAATAAAATTTATTTAATATTCTTGAACTTTAAAAAACTTTAAAGGTGATTATATTAAATATGTTTCAAATTTTGCTGAAATTTTTTAGTTTCTGGCAGATAATTTGGTAACATTTGTTTAATTTTTTTTCTGTGTTTTAAAGTATACATGTTCATTGTAGAAAACCTTTATAGTTCTACCACCAAAATGTGCCTCCAGCCCATTTCTTTTTTTTTTTAATTCCGTTTTATTCAAACGCATGCACATAACATACAGTCATCCATGGTATACAGTCAACCGTTCACAGTATGATCATCTAGTTATGCATTCATCACCACAATCTATTTCTGAACGTTTTCCTTACATCAGAAAGAATCAGAACAAGAATAAAAAATAAAAATGAAAAAAGAACACCCAAACCATTCCCCCAGCCCATCCCATTTGTCATTTAGTTTTTATCCCCGTCTTTCTACTCATCCATCCATACACTAGATAAAGGGAATGTGATCTACAAGGCCATTTCTTTTTAATTACAGGCATATATTATTTCATTTTAAAAAGGTGGTCCGTTCTGTTTTATAATCTTCTCTTTAATCACTTGATAGAGCATATATCTTTTTAATATGTATACATTTATATGTAATTTTAGCTTGAATTTTAATGGTTGTATATTCAAGAATATGAACATAACATAAATTACTTAATCTTGTAAATTTTGATTCTTTAGGAGATTAAATGGGAACATTTATCACTAGTGGATAAAATTTTATTGTGGATTTTTTGATGTATTACAAGATACTTTTTGGTAGTGGTTGCACAACGTTTATAATTTATTTGTTTATTATACTAAATACTGCAACCTCCAAATTGCTGATGATAATGGCAAGAATAATGTGGATGGCTAAAAATGTATTTTATGTATTTCTCTTTGCATAAAGGAGCTTTTTACAATATTTCTCTTTGCTATTCTTTAAGAAATTTTAAAAATCAAGATTAAAATTGTACAACACGATTTTTAACTGCACAACACAGTAAGCCCTAAGTCAAACCATGGACTATAGTTAATAGTAGAATTATAAAAATGTGCTTTCATCAGTTGTAACAAATGTACCATACCAATGCAAGGTATTATTAATAGGGTGGTGTGTGGGAAGCCTGTATTTTATGCATGACTGTGAACCTGCAACTTCTCTAAAATTAAAAAAAACTTTGAAAAGATTGCTGAGCAAAAAGTTCCTATTATAAATTTAGGGTAAAAGGTTTCTGCTTCCTTCTAATTCACACTCGGGGTTGGGAGTGTGTAGTTGCGTTGGGTTGGCGTCAGATCTGCCGCAAAAGCGTATGGAGGCGATCATTGTTCTTCCCGCTTGTTCTTCCTCATGAAGGACTGGGGCAGGTTTATTAATTTGCTAATGGTTTTGCTGTTTAATACGTATGTTAACTTTTTTTTAAATTCTCTTTTCTTGAAGACTGAGATTTCCACAAAAGCATCCAGGTCAGTGGCAACAAAAGCATCAAAACGGCGATCTAAGAATTCACTGGAAGGTACTGCAAAGCTTATTGTCTCTGTAGCTGAAAAGAACGGATGTTAGTTTCTTTGCCACTAGTCACGGTATCTAGTGGGAACAGTTCTGTGGCTGGAAAACAGATCTGCCGTGGGGTGGGACGTACCCAGACTGCAACGCCCGCTCCACTCACACCGGGGGCAGTGTAGTTACACCCGTGTGCTGGAGGTCTGAGTTGGAATCTGGAGTCTTTTAGAAGCTGTGATTGGATTTTAATTTTCCAGAAATTTTCGTGTATCTTTGGCTCTTGTCTTTCAGCATTGGTAGGCTAAATTTAACACTGAGCCGATATTTACACATTTAAAAAGTCAAATAAGTTATCGTTGGGAATTGAGGGTAGGACTAAAACTAACTGACATGGCCTGGGGGGTTGCCTCATTTTTTAACAGTCCAATAAATAGGGAGAGGATGTCAGGCCAATGTAAGGAAGGGCTGTTGGAGGCCAGGGGTGCTGGGGGCTCACTTGTATTTGTAATATTAAAGTTACTTTAAATGAGCAGTAGTAGTCTCTGAAAAATCTTCCTTTTTCTAAATTGTGTGTAAGTTAAAGAAGTGTAGTAAAAATGTAATAGTATGAATTTTCATTTAGCAGCTAAATTTAGATGGTAAGTTCTACCTTTTCACAGTGATAAGTAATGCTTTAATGAACATCTTTGTGCCAGAAGCTTTTTCTTCCGTTTTGGATGGTCTCTGTGGGTCAGTTCCCAGAAGTTTAATTACTGCACAGAGGGTGTGGCACTGTAAGATTTTAGCTGCCCTGGGCCACTAACTGCACCCTGTACCCCATGCCTCCTCCAGTTTGTTTAATAGTTTGCTGATTTTGATAGGTGACAATAGAAGAAAGTTTTCTCTTTTGACTGCCAGTGAGATTGAACATTTTTCCGTGTTTGGCAGTCTTTTTCATTTATGTGTGTGCCTCGGCTTTGCTGCCATTTGCTTGTCTCCTTCCTACCTGTCAGGAGTTTCAGTAGCTATTGTCTTAATTTGCATGAGTTCCCTGCATGTGAAGGACATCTGCCAATAAAAAAAAAATCCTATATTTTTCTCAGTTTTATTTCTTTTACTAATGTTTGGTTTTGTTTTTGACTTGCATGAGTGTTAATTTTTATGTACTGGAAACTGCCAGTCATTTTTTTTTTTATGATGTGTGTCATTTGTTCAGAGATTTGAGAAATAAAGATTTGTGTTTTATCATGGATTTTTATATTTAATCTTTTTAGTTATCTGTTTTCTTCATGGTGAATGGCAAGGCTCTCGTTTTATTTTTCAGAATAACTCCTCAGCTGTTCAGTCCCCTTCCCTCCTCATCTGGGAGACTCCCATATGCCTTGGTAGGCAGGAGTCTGTTTTTTTTTTTCACTTTGCTGCCTTCTGGTTTTCTACTAGTTTCATATTATTGTTCTTTTCAGAAAGTTTTAAGCCATTTTACATATTTATTCCTTCAGATGAATTTTAAAATCACTTCATGATTTAAAAAATCCCCACTGCACAAAACAAACAAAATAACTCATCAGGTTTCATCTGGACTAGTGTTGAATGAAGGTTTCATTCTTTGGGGAAGATGGGCCACCCCTAATTTCACGTCCCTGAGGACCTCTCCCCCTTCCCTGGGCAGATGCGGTGTGTGTTTGTGTTTGTGGCTTGACCAAGGCAATTGCTGGATTGGTTGTTTTGTTTTGGAGTTTTCTTGGAAATGGTGTTTCTTACCCCTCATTTTTGTTGGCATAGAGTTGTCTTACTGATTTTTGTAAATGTATCTTAAATCCAGCATTGTGGCTGACTCTTAATCCAGCAGTTCTTCAATGAGGCTCTTGGATTTTCTAGATCATCCCTTCATCTGCTTTTCTTTTCCAGTAACTGTGGGTGTTTGCACCTCTGTTTACTGGTGAGCCTGTTTTACAGGTTTTTTTTGGACAGCCATTGAGAGGTTTTATTATCAGAGTTCTGTAAGGTTTGTGCGTTAAGCTTCACTGAGTGCGCAAAAACCTGGGGGTTGTCTGGTTTTCCCCGCCTGCTGGCTGAGGCGCTGACTTCAGTGTGGGTTGTCACCCAGCCAGTTTGTCCTTTGACTTCATACCCAGCCTCGCTGAAATGGGCAGGCATGTGGGCAAATGCCCAGGATCCAGGAGGCGCCTGAAACATAGGACCTCAGCGTTGTCCTCGAGGAATCACCCCACACTTCCTGCAGAGTGTGAGCGCTCCATCATTGTCGGACTGTTTACGAGAGTCTCTGTAGAATCCAAATGCACTTTGCTTGAGAATATGGTCATTACTGCTTCTCCTTAAGCAGAACATTATAGCAGAGCAGAGAGGCCTTGAGTGCATTTAAAATTTCATTTATTTGGTAATTATGCAGCATTAGATGTTAATTTTAATACGTATTTTCATTGTACAATTTCATGTCAGGAAGAAGGGACTCTAGAACCAATGAAAATAGTCTTGCTCTTGAAAAAGAACATAACTCTTCCTACAGTAAAGCTAAGAAGGAACATGCCGTGAAACAGCTCGGTAAGACCAAGTGGACCCCGGGCGGCCGCTGTGAATGAGTGCTTGAGAGTTGAAACCTTCAGCTGCTAGGTGCAGAGCTCTAGGGGTACTGCAGCAGAGTTGTGGCCCTCCTGGAGATGGGGTGTGAACCCTGAGCACTGCCTGCTGTACCCTACCCTGCCAGGGCTCTGGGGCTGACTCCCCCTGGCCCCGACTGGCCCCAGCTGGGCTGTTCCTACCCTGGTTGAATTGGTCAGTTTGTACCTTCCTTTCTATTCTGCAGACATTCCTGGAACTTATAATCTAGAAGACAGATAGTAGAGAGAAAACAGGATAGATAGCATTAGTTAGTGAGGGATCTTTTGAAGGAAAATGAAGTGGAGAGAAGTGGGGGCATCTAAACAGAGAGTTGCCTGGGAGGGAGGGGGACGTGCAGAGAGCAGAGGCCCTGGGCAGGCACAGGCCTGCCGGTTGGGGCCAGGAGGCCAGGCCGGCGAGGCTGGAGCAGAGGGGCAGCAGGAAGGAGGCAGGGCCCAGAGACAGGGCCGGGGGGCCATGTGTTTCATGGTGAGTGTGAGGGTCTCCAGTGGGACAGAGTTGTGACTGGACTTGTCTTTGGGAAGGACCATGTTGGCTGCAGTGTGGGCAGAGGTGGAGGACGGGCCGCCGAGGCCACTGTGGCACCTGGGACGACTCAGCCCTCCATCAGTGGTGAGGACGCCCGGGGCTCAGATCTGTTTGACAGTAGAGATGACAGATGTGGGTGGACTGGATGTTGGTTATTAGAAAGAAGAAGGATCAAAGGTCAGGTCAGCTGAGGAGGTTCCGTTTATTGAATCGGGAAGGCCTTGGGAGAAGCTGGTTGGTGGAATGGGGATAACATCGGGAGTTCTGTCTTGGACCCATTAAATTTCAAAGCCCTGTCCCGGTGAATGACTGAAGTGAGACTAGACAGATGTGCAGGCCTGGGGTAAGAGGCGAGCTGGGTAAACTGGAGGTGAAACCAGGGACCTGGGAGCCCTCAGTGCACAGGTGATCTCTGCAGCCATGGGCCCTGGCGTAGTAACCTGGGGGCTCTAGGTAAAGAAGGCGGTTGGGGTGCTCCAGAGCCTGCTGAGGTTCTCAGGTTAGAAGGGGAGCAAGTTGGAAGGACAGCCTGGAGAAAGCCAGGGGGAGGATGTTCTGGAAGGAGGGCGGTGTCTTGCCGAGTGCTTCAGGGAGGGTGAGTTGGTGAGGCTGCGATTGACCCTTGAGTTTGACAAGACAGCATGTTGGTGACTCTGACTTAAAGCCCTTAAAAAACTTAACTAAAGCAACCAAACACAAAAGCCCTTACAATATTTTAATCTGTCGTTAACTATTTTATGTCAGAAAGAAAGGAGGATAATATTTCAGCTAAAATTTTAGACCCCATAGTGTCTGGATTAAATAATGAACCAGATCAGGAATCTACAACTTCAGAAATAGGTAAGAAAAATATATTCTCTAGTTTAAATTCCTCACCACTTTGATATGAAATACTTATATTTCAGTGTAGTTCTGCATTATTTTTTATTCTAACTAATGTTCATCAGATATTTTTACAATCAGATGACTTGATATTTTGTTTGCTTCAATTTGCT
>PVKY010008097.1:0-14374 GCA_004027775.1 Bradypus variegatus
AAGTCTTGTTCAACTATCCACGCCCACTTCCTCTTCTAAAACTGTTTTTTATAAATTACATACTTCACAGGCATCTCTCTGTGTACTGAGTATAGTATACAAGATAAACAGACAAGAACCGAAGTCATTTTGAGTTCCTGGTGGCCTTATAAAATACAGTCTACCCATTAGTTGCCCAATAATGGCTTGAATTTATTTTCCCAAAACACAATAGCATTTACAATCTTTCAAAATCACACAGTGAAAGCAGTTATTCCACATTGCATATAAATGTAAAATAAAATGGTGAACTAACTCTATAATGTCATATCAAGGGGTTAATATTCTCGGCTCACTAGCTTAATTCAACATGGATTCACATTCTTTCTCAATTAAAGGATGCAAAACTCAATCTTTCTTGTCCTCTTCCTCCAAATGCTTACTGAGATGAGGGACAATACATCACACCTGAATGATACTAAAATGCAGTACATCCTAATTCAGTGTTTCAAGGAGCATTCGTGGTGCTCTGGGTGTATATATAGACATTATCACATTATCCAGGACAAAGATCTTAGAAAAAACAACAGGGATAAAAAGCACTTCATGATGGGCATTCAATTTTCACATTAATGTTACATACTTTGAGGACACAAAGTAAGCATGAGTAAAATAGCATAGGATTACTTAAGGAAGCCTTCTGAATAAAGGTAAAACTTATAAAGCAATGTTGGAAGACTGGTAGAAAGAGTGAAGAACATGAAAGCGTGACTTGAGGAAGGAGCTCAGTCCTTGATTAGGTAACGGTGGAGACCTTGACAAAGCTCAGAATTTCAGACCAACTCAAATGCAATAAAGGCTCTTAGGAATTTAAGAGTAGAGTAGTAGTGAAGGAACAACTCCACTAACTGAGAGAAAGCAAACACTGGCATACTGGTGGGCATCTTCTTAGTTACTGAACAGCCCCATAAAGACAAGCTTAACAAATACTCTCTCAACTTATTAAATCCTACTAGTTAAATTATTTTTCCTAGTAAATAAATGATAGGAGTTTAAATTCTACTTGTTGTTGACTTCCAAATGAAGATCCCATCTCACTAGAAAAACAGTTGAGAGTATAGTCTATGACTTACATTTGAAGTGTTGCCTACCCAGAAAGAGCAAAATAATTAGAATTAAACTAATCACCAAAGGAAACCTGTTTGTAACCAAACATGTGCAATGAAGAATAATGTCCCTAGAAACTATTGTTTCTCCATCACATCCTTCTCAATTTGCTGACAAATCCTGCTGATGACTCATATCCTTCTGTACTAACCAGCTACCCTGTCCTCTCATGATAGTCTCTTCACCAATACCGGAAAGTAGAAAACACATTAATTTGTTTTGCAACTAAAAACAGCAAATGCCAACATATGTATATAAGCCCAATTTATAAATATTATGATGGTATTATCTAGTGAGTGTTTCCTATATAACAATGCAAAAAAAGATGCTCAAATTTTAACTAAAAATAAAGCACTGGAAGAAAGAAGACCCATTTGTGAATTTGAATACTTGTCAAACAATACATTAGTTAAGAGCCAATACTTCTAGCTATTGCAGAAACAAAAACATAAAGTAATTTATCTGATCTGCTAAAGCAAATATATCATGTGTGCACTTTACCCCAAAGTGATTTAACATTTTCTGGGAAGAATGAAATTTGAACCCAAAATACTATGAAAGGAATTAAATACACAGTTCTCTGAAGGTAAAGACTTTTGTTCTAATGATCAAAATATTTTTTCAAACCAGGTTCAACTAACACAGAAAGGGTCACAGCAAAGCTCAATCTTAAAATTCTTTACAGTTTCAAAAGCCAATGTGCAATGTAAATTTATATTCAAATAATGAAATTTAGTTTCTAGACTACTTAAACTGGAGTGGATTCCATGTTACAGAAGCCATGGGTAAGGAAATCAATGAAGGCAAACAAAACACTTGTACTTAAGTCACAAAAAGACTACTGGTATGATCCGTTAACTCCTTACTGTCATTTTTCTGTAAAGATTTTGGTGTCCTAAAAACTATACCGTTTGAACAGCTAGCACAGGGAAAACCACCTTAAAATGTGCTGAAGGACCATTTTCTCACATAGGTCCTGGTACACAAAAGGAACTGTGGAAAGTGAACAGAGACTGCAGTGCTGAGGCTTCTTTTATGGAGGTGTTAGTGACGATTTCTAGTTCAGCCTAGATCTCTACAACTCTGGGAGCAAAAGATATACATACTGTACCCATTTCAGCTCTACACCAAGCAATCCTGTGAGACTTCAAGTCCCAAGAGAGTGGCCAGAAAGTCAAAAGAGCTCAAGTATGTGGTTCAGGCAATAGAATAAATAAGTGGAAAAAGCCACCAGGCACCTCTACAAGTGATATTATGAAGTTCAAAATGGATAGAAGGCTCTCCTAATATTCTACAAATTAACAAACTCAAATTGCCATTTCCCAAAGTAATTATAATTGGTGCCATCCAAAGACTCCCGCTTTATAAAATTAGAGGATAAGCATCAGTTTCTACATAATCCAAATAGTGTCCTGAGAGAAATATTAAAGTAGGAACATCTACAGAAGAGAAAAAAAACGTTATGCAAGTAACTAAAGTATGCTTTTTTCCAAAACATACGCACACACACACAAAACCCCTAAATTTCAAGCAAAAAAAAAAAAAGGCCAACTTCCTCAAGTATCTATTAACTCCTACATAGCTCCCAGTAAAATGACTACTTAACTGAATAGAAAAGTTCAGCCCAAGATTTAGGTGCTTTAAGCCCCAAGAGGAATATGTATTTTTTTATTCCATTGCCATCTATGTACTGATAACCCTTTAATTTGGATACCAAAACCTAGGATTTCACAACTGACCTATAAATCAAGTTCCTAGCTGTAAAAATGAAAGAATACCACTTTCTCACAGTATTGTTAATTGTTTAAAACTAGATGATATGTGATTTAGCACAAAGAAGGTTCTCAATAAGGGAATGTTGAAACCTAAAGCCTAAAGTATCCCAAGACCACAAGATCTCTATCACACTACCCTAACTCAATAAACATAACTAAATCTACCTGGTTAAGACTATGATCCTGGTTTGGAGTTACTCAAAATTTTGACAGATGTCCAACTTTTATTCAACAAGTAGCATAGCTACTTGGTATTAGCACCTGAAGAAATCCATCTAACTTGGGTTTCACTCTTTCTAAGTTTCACTCTTCCAAGAGCAACAGCTAATATATATATATATATTGCTCCTCTGTATCTTACTTGCAAATGCTTTTTCTAGACACCACTGGTTACTAACTCCGCATTCCAAATGAAAGGAACAAGTACAATCAAACCCTGTAAAATAATTCCCTACTAAATTTCAACTTTGCATCTCTGCAATTACTGCGTAAGGAAATGATTAAAAGACATAATGACTAAAAAGTTAACTTTTAAGAAAAATAAATCTGAAAAATCTAAGAATAAATCTGAGAAAAATATAAACCTCATATACAAATTTTTTTCAAGTAAAACACGAGTTTTCAGACTTTTTAAAAAAAGTTTTGTGCAAAAGCATTCAAACATTTACTTTTCCCTAGTGCCACCAAAGTTCAATGATGTTGTAAACAGTTTTTGCCTATAAATTTGTTTCGTTCAGATTAAATATTACTTGACTGACTCACGGAAGGAGTGTCTGACTTTTGCTTTTCTGAGTCAGAACATACCCAGTTCTGCAGTTCTAAAAATTCATTTACAAAGGTGTTCTAAATGCCAGCATTTCTAAGCTACTAAATACAAGAATTAAACTGTGGCCTTAGTAGAAAAATCTTAGTGGTGACAATACCTCAAATCTGTAGTTCAATTTATAATTAACAACCAAATGTTTTTGCATATTTTTTCTTGTAAATATAAGATTATATAAAAGTGTCTCAGTTTGCATATATTTTTTCACTTGATGTTCACAATCTCCTGAGGACATATTCCACACAACTGAACCAAGAGCCTTTCACAAAAAAGTAACAACTTCTGGTTGACTCTTGGCCCCAACAAATACACTCTTACCCTTTCCCCCAAAATTAAAAAAAAAATTTTTTTTTAATATAAAAGGTTGCTGGGTTTCTTTAATCAGACTCCTCTCCCAGACATATCCCAGGTGCCCCATAAAAACTGTCTCAAAGCACACACCCTGGGGCCCCAAGAGTTTCAGGGCAGAATCTCCTCCCACATAAAAGCCTAGCCTAGGCCCTAAAGGGCCTCAAGTCAGCATCTCCTATATGGTGTCCTTGCCTCCAGCCATTCAGTCTTCTGCATTAATTCCAACAGCTCTCATCTGTACAAGCTACCAAATCATAAAACATTGTGTGGATGAGAAACCTCAAAATTAGATAACCTACTGAGAGGGTAATAATGGTGCAGTAGCAAAATCAAGGGCTTTAGGGTGAGACAGATCTGGATTTTTAATCCAGCTCCAATTCTTATTAACTGTGTGACCTTGGAAAAGTTACTTAACCTCTTTTGAGTCTATCTCTTCATCTCATCACTCCACTGTACATCCATGAGGGCTCATCACTGTATCCCTAGTGATCACTGTATCCCAGGAAAGTAGAAGCCACTCAGTAACTGCTGAATAGATGCAAATTGAGGATATCTACCAACTTTGTGTAAATGTAAATAAGAGACTACAAAAAGCACCAGGTGTGTTAGCAGGCCCTAGATAATCCCTTCCCCAGCTGACTAGTAATACTATTTACTATTTCTGAAAGTAGAGAGCATGCTAGTGATTGAGAGAAAGGACACTTCCCTCTGGATCAACATAAGCTAAGAACCATCACACATGACAAGGGAGCCAGATTGAGAAATATATAATTTCTGGCTTCTAATTACATAACACAAATGCTTTTACCTGTAATTCTATGTCTAATTTCTAAAACGACCACCCTACCCTGGTAATCATATTGAAAGACCTCCTAGGTGAAGTCTTTACTCTTATATGAATTTCTCAACAAACTTCTAGGAGATTTTCCATATTTAAGGTGTAAAATACATTATCAAGAGACCCTTCATCAAGAACCCTTACTTCTACACCACAAGACTCTGGAAAAAGTCCATGACAATCATTAGGCCATTCAATCTTCAACATGAAACAATTTTTAAAAGGTCAGGGTCAGTATATTGGCAAACCACTCCTCACTATCTTCACCAATACAATACATGATGGCAAGTGATTCTGAAGCCCTGACAATGTGTCATCCTGTGTCCTTAATTTCCCATACTTAAGTGCATTAACTTCACTCACTTCCTGTCTGAAACCACTATGTAATACAGAGCATGGCACTAAACACTACCATATTTTAATCCAGTGGTGGTTGCTGTTTGGTGACTCGGTGTCAGACAAGCATTTGCTAAATGCCTAAAGTGATCCTAGGGCTGCTAGTCATTTTCTATGATATTTCTTCTCAAACACCAGGAAATAATCAACTATCCTATGGTTCATCAACACTATCATGTTATAATCATTATTATTTCTTACGAGCTTTTCTTCAGAAGAGCATCAAAGAGCCACAACCTAAAGATACTACTTCAATTTATATAACAATGAAATATTTTTCACCTCGAAGACTAGCAGTACTTTACAAGAGTCTATGCATCTGAATACTTGACAGTCAAGAGCCAAGGGTCCTGCCAATAGACAACCTTGTTTTAGTTAGCTCTCAGAGCCCCAGACCAGAATGCAATGGCAACCACACCACTGATGAATTTGGAAACTTAAGCCATTTTCAAAGAGACAAAAGGCGAGTAGGTGAAACACTGGGGAATAAAATTACAGAAAGAAAAATGCACGCCCTTTCTCAAAAAAATCCCAAAGTCAGAAAGGATCATAGCACCTCTGGAACAGACTCCTGTATCCTTTCCTCTTACCTGAACCCAAGGACCCACGGAAAGGTTGGTCCTGAAAAGGAGTCCCTAACCCAGAACATCAGAGTTCACTACACCAAACACAAAGACCAGGGGGAAGAGCCCTCCAGGATGCCTGCCCCACACTCTTGTATGCTTCCACATCTGCCACCCACCTCCCCAGGCCCTCTCACACACTTCCACACTCACCCGCCCCCTACACTCCCATTCTCACACACACATTTCCCCACACACTTGCACACGTTCTCCTCTGCACTTACTCTCATCCACACGCTCTCCATCCACACTTTCTCGCACCTAACTCTCCCCACACGCACTCGCATTCTTCCCTCAGTCACTATCTTTCCCCCCACACCCTCCAGAGACATTCACACACACTCTCCCCATCCACACTTTCCCTCTCCACTCACTCACACACACACTCATTCTTCCCCGTCACTCACTTCTCCCTACACTCACATTCTCCCACTCACGCACACATACTTCACACACACACACTAACTCACCCACCTTGTTCTCCACGCTCCTCGGCCGCGCTCCCCCCACCCCGGGCCCGGCCCTCCTTCCGGGGACGTGTCTCAGGCCTGCACTAATGGCTGCGGCGCCTCCCGCCCTCCCCTTCCCGGAGGCCCGGGGAGCCTGGAGGCCGCCCGGGAGGGGAGCACTCACGCTGGCAAGCTGGGGACTGGGCATTGAAGTCCGGCGGCCGCGGGAGCGAGGAGGAGCCTCTCTCCTCAGTCACCTCGGCGGCGGCGGCGGCGGCGGTAGTGGTGGCGGCGACGACTCCCCCCCAGCCTCGGCGCGCGACACCCGGCCCGGCCCGGCGGCGGCGGCGGCGCGTGTCCACGAGTCCGTCTTGGTGCTGCTGCTGCGGCCGCCTCTGCGTCTCCTGCTACCGCCGCTGCCCCCGCTGCCGCCGCTTTCCTGTGGCGTCGCCTTGTACCGTGCCCGGCCGCCGCTGCCGCTACAGCCGCTACCGGACAGACGACGGTTACAACCCGACCGATTGCGCCGTCGCCACCACCGCTGCGCGCGCAGCCGGAACCAACTCCCGCCGCCGCCCCTCAGGGGGCGCTGCGGGGCGCGGCGCGCGCACCCGCCGGCCCGCCCCCCGCGCCCGCTGACTGGTTGACTGGTTGACTGGCCGGCTCGCGCTGACCCTCTGTCCCCGGCGCCTCCCCCGCTTCTCCTCGTGGTTCGTTCCGCTCTGCACTTCTGGCTACGGAAGGCGCGTCCATGTGACCAGGGAGGAGGGGACATAACGTGGTTGGGAGTTGTTCGCTCATACAGCGCTCCGCCCACCCGCACCTGGGCAGGGGCAAGAGCTTGCGACCGCTGTGTGACCCGTAAGGGTGAAGGGTTTTTTTCTGCATTGTCCTAGGGCCAGATGCTGAGGGAACGAGGTGACGACCGAGCCCTTTGCTCGGGGATTTCCAACTCACAAGCGTGAACCAGGGCAGTTCCTTTCCAGGCTGCCCTTCTCGAGGCCCGGAACAAATGGCGTGTGCGTCGTTGCTAAGGATAGTTCTGTGCCCCCTTCCTCACGCGCGCCACACACACACACACACACACACACACGCCAATGAGACCTCAGAACCGTCCCTGACACACACACACACACACACACACACACACACACAAGCCAATGAGACCTCAGAACCGTCCCTGACTGACCAAAATTCGAACTACCGTGATGTGGGATCTTGAGCAAGTCATTTCCTCTCTCTGCGTGTTCACAACTATTAAATGGAATATATATAATTAGCTACCTCATGGAGCCCTTCCCACGTGTCAATGTTATAATGTATGAAAAATACCTGATAAAGAGGAGACCCTCAATTTCAAGGTTTCTAAACTAATGTTGTCTTTAACAACGGGAATTATCCTAGAGATTCCAGTACTCTCTGGCCGAAGGCTTTTGCCTCTTGCATTTGGAAGTGGGCCAGAAACTCTTTGCCAGACCATGCAGACAGAGTTTTAGTTGGAAATGTCACTGGTGAGTTGGGATACTGATCTGGGCCAGTGCCAGATGGCAGCCAGAAAGAGGCACAGGAGGCTGGCTTGGCAGGAAGGGGAGAGGCTTCTCCAGGAGGGAGAAGAGGGGGTGAGAGCTGGCCTTCGGTGGGGTGAAATCTAGAAGTGGCTCCTACCCCTGGGGCTGCATCATTGCTGCCTCACCACCACATAAATGTACATATGGCCCTGTGGAGAGAGACAACAGTCAGTCGTCATTAGGCCTGGTCCAAAAGGTAGACATGGGGCATTGCTCTCCACCAAGAGGCTTCCATTATGGCTCAGCAGTAAAAAGAAAGGTCTTATGACTCAGCCACATCAAGCCACAGCACAGAACCCAGGATGTTCACCACCAGCAGGTGGCCAGGGAGGGGGTATTCCAGGGCAGGCTGGCTGGCAGGGCTGTGTGGGAGGTGAGAGGTCTTGACAAGCAAGAGGAACTGTAGATCAGGACAAGAGTGAGGAATATAGGTTCAGCTGCTGCTTGCTTTCTACCTACCTCCAGCAGGCAGCATTTTCTACTTCCTGGAAGCAGAAAATTCAACCAGAGAAGAGTTACCTCCTCTGCAAAACTTTTGATGACTCCTATAGTTATTGCTTCCTCCACTAAGGCCTCAAAGCACCTTATGTAATCCCCCATCATAACATGTATCATGCTGTGTGGTAAATGCCTATTTTCATAATTCTCTCCTGCTTAGACTGACCTCCTTGGGGCAATCTAGCAGTTATTGAACAAATGAATTAATTTCCCTCCACCTAGCTCTCAGCCTGGCTCTAAATGTCAGTAAATAATAACAACAGCATAAAGTTGACAGTATTGGCTACAATAATGGTTACCATTTATTAAACATCTACTCTATGCCAAGCCCTGGGAGAGGTGTTTTTAAATATATCATCAAGTTTCTAATTCAAAATAACCCTATGAAGAAGGTATTATCGTCCCCAGTTTAGAGGGAACCAAGGCACAGAGAAATGAAGTGTCAGAAGCAGGATTCAGGCACAGGCCTCCAGAGCTCAAGTAAGCATGATGTCAGTCTCTGACTCCAGTCCATAACTTGTATCTTTCACAGTAAGCTTGAAACCCTTCTGAGACATTGGAAATAACTGCTTCCAAGAGCAAAAGGCAAGAATCAGCCCTGAGACCATGGCACTCTCCCCAACCTCCCATATCCTAAGGACAGCAGGAAGATGCTCTAACCCCTGACATGAAAGACCTAATCTAAAATGATTTCCCAAGAAACGTTGTTACATGGTTTTGCTCCCTTCAGACTTCAAACAGATCAAGAATGGTGCCATGGGCACCTTTTTACAGCATGAACCATTTTTGGCAGTGAGTTTCATACATAATAAGTGCCTTTGCTCAAGAGTTCCACTGCCATTAGCTTATTAAACCTCCCAGCGTCCCTGTGAGGCAAAGCTGGCAGTATTCTTGACTGTTTTTTATGGCTCCTTGAGAGCAGGAGCTATACGGGCCTGCCACACAAAGGGGTTAGAGAAAAAAGTCGTGATGGTGCGGCAAAGAAATGAAGACCCTTGGAGAAATAGTTGTAGACAGAGGTAAAGACACAGCCTAGGTGCCTGGTTCCTACACTGTTTGATCTAGCACCATTGCCATTGCCACCTCATTGAATTTCTATATCCCTATCTGAAAAATGGAATGGTAGTAGTACTAACCTCATAAGGTTACTATGAGAAATAAAGACTGTATGTAACTCAGGTAGCTTATTGTTGGGCACTGGGCATGTTCTCAATAAATGTTAGCTATTATTAAAAATATTAACAAGGTGCTTAGCCCTGCAGAATGAATGAATGGAATGAATTTTGAAACTACGGGCTCTATAGAGTTTATTTCAAAATTGCCGGTACTGCTCCTTACTGTTGCTTTATGACTTTGGACAGATGGCTTAACTTCATGAATGAACCTCTATCCTTATCTGTGAAATGGGTTGATAGCGTGGCAATGAAGAGCTTGCAAGTCTTTGTAAACTATCAAGCACTAATAGGGACTTTTACCTAAAGACCCCAGGCTTTGTAACATAACTGGGCAGGAATCCTAGCTCTGCCCCTTACATTCCCAACCTCTAAAGTTTGCGCATCAGTGATACAGGCATGATGATCACATTTCTCTCAAGGGGTTGTTGTGAAAAGTTAAATGATTAAATAAGATGATATATTTAAAGTGCCTGGAATGATGGGAGGTGGTCCATAAATGTTATTCCCCTCCCCCCTCATAAGTGTTGGCTTTCAATGATCTGAAGTCAAGGAAGCAGCAGGGTGTGGTGGGAAACCCATGAGACCAATAGAACTGGGATTATTCCTGGGTCTGATGTATGACTGTATGACTTTGAACAAATTACCTAACCTCTCTGAGCCTTCGATTCTTTGCCTTTAGCAGGAAACAAAGTATGTCTACATTGCAAAGTTTTGGGGAGATGAGTGACTGACCCAGCAGAGGCCCTGCCACATAGTAGGGGGTTTACTCAAATGGAAGCAACTAACAAACGCAAAAATAGGTGTTGAACCACCCTTATGGAAAGGGCCCAGTTGGAAGCAACAGTCAAAATTCCCCAACTGGAACTAAATGGGGTCATGAGCTGCAAAATAAGCGATACAGGCTCTACAAAGTTCAGATGGATTTGGGAGGTTCCCACCCAGCACTGCTCAGCTTCTCTGGACCCTGCCAGTGGACCGGTCGGTCGGGAGAAGGCCGCCAGAGGCCCCAACCCTCCAAGAGTGATAACCGGGGAGGAGGGAGGGAGAGGAAGGAATGTACTGATTCACCGCCCCACCCATCCCCTGCCTCTAATCTCTCTTCCGGAATTTTACAGCCCTCTTTTAAAGGGGCCAGGTTTGGGGGTGAGGGAGCAGAGGGAAGCAGGGCGTCTGTTCCAGCCGGCTCCAGGAAACACCCCCCCACCCCCTTGCAAATCAGCTTCTGGAGGAATCCCCGGGAAGTCGTGCACACACCGACGGCAGTTTGCTTTCAGCGAGCAGCGCCGGCCTCCGCAGGCCTTAGAGCCTCCCCTGCGTGCTGTTTGGGGGAGCCCAGCAGGGAGGGAGAGGAGCTGTGAATTCCCGGAGACGTCAAGACTCGCTCCGGGGTGGATCGGCGGGCGGAGTGTTTCCTCTCCTAGTGCCGGTAGGCGCTGGAAAGCTTCGGCTGAATTATGGCTCGGGCCAGAATGTACTGGAAGGCCACAGGCCTCCTCCTGGATCCCGTCTTGGGCCCATCGGCAATCAGGAGCCTGATCGCCACTGCCGCCAGGTGTAACTGGATTTCTGCTAGAGAATAAAACAAGTTCAGGAACTGACGATCAGGGAGAGGGAAAGTTGAGAAAGTGGCTCATTCTCCTTATTTTATCTTACAGATGGGCAGTTGAGGTCCTCACAGGGCGGGGATTTGCTCAAGCCCTCCTGGAGAATCAGCCGCTGGCTCTGGGAGCCAGTGCTTCAACCTCTGGCACTGCCCTGCCCGCTGGATTTAATTTACAGCATTCCTTGATAACTTGTGACTCAGTTTCCCTGAGATAGAGAAATATTAAAGGCTTTGTTAATAACGGAAACAAGAGCTGTTGGAAGTGAAGCAGGAAATCGCAGTACACGATGAAGAGGTTAGGAAGTAAATGATGGTCACAGCTAACATGGAGCATTTACTAAGTACCAAGCACTGTTCTAAGTATTTCGGTGTGGATTAGCTAATTTCATTTTCACAGCAATCCTCGGAGGGGGAATTATTATTAGCCCCATTTTACATGTGAGGAAACTAGAATATTGTTGTCAGTATTTGAACCCAGGGAATATTATCCCTGGGCCCCACACATTTAGCCTCTATATTATCTGTCTCTCCTAAAAGAGAATGTAGTTAAAATCTACCTACATTCCGGATGTTGGCTTACCAGTATAAACTCTTCATTATAGCATCCTCTTTCAGAGTGACTTAGATTATCAGCGCATATAAATGTTTAGTATCTGACAGTGATAATGTTTCTGCACACAAAGACATCAAAGCACTAGGCTAAATGGGGCAATCAAGGTCACACTGTGAAACTGAAAGGATTCCTTCCCCAGTGGTGCACAGTTTTTTTAATTCTTTCAAGTGCTGTGAGCAGAATCCTGACTCCCTCCCAGCCCCCTCCCATTTCACTTAGTGGAAACCCTGAAATCCCATTCCACATCAGTGATCCAAACTTTACTATCATGTTTCCAAGGATGCTGAAAAGATTACCCCATCTCCTCCAGTCCCTTTAAAAGAGGGCTGTGAAATTCCAGAAGAAAGATTAGAAGCCAGCCTGGGAATCAGTGTATTCTTTCTGCCAGATGATAGGCCTGAAGATTCAACAGTGAACAGATACAGACCTTGCCCTCAAAAGGTTGACAGTCTAGTGGAGAGATGTACATCATATCAACTGGCATTTACGATACTATGTGATAAGTACTACAAAAGAGTAATTGCAGGGGAGATAAGGAGCACATGAGGGGATATCTTACCAGCATGAAGAAGGGCAAGCAAGAGAAGGGCTATGAGAAAGAAGTAACAGCTTGAATTATCCAAAGAGGGAGGGTAGTGAGCACCCCACCTACCAGAGGTATCCAAATAGAGGCCAGGACACAATCTCCAATAAAAACAGATCAGAGCAGTAAACCAGATCAGTAGTTTTCAAATATCTGCCCTCAGACTGGTGCTAGTACATGGGGAAAGGAGAAAAATAAGGATAGATGAGTTTTCGTATGCTAAATTTATTCAGTTTAAGGGACAGTCTTTTATTCTGACATTATACCCTTCCTTCTTCTTTTGGTATTAAAACATCCTTTCTTTATGAAGCAGTGGTTGTAGTACACGATAGTTATTTTTTTTCAGGTTCTTACTTAGCCAAACTAAAAGTTGGCAGCCACATCTGGGTCCTCTTTCCCATTTCTTAAATATTTAACTACTGATGACCCCTAAAGGTCTAGGAACCTCTAAGCCAGGTGACTTCTAAGGTTCTTTCCAACCCTGTGATTATAAGATTCTCTGTTCAGTGGTGATTAAGGCCTCAAGGTAAATTGAGTTTGGAATGTGCGAGCCAAATCCTTTTCAACAGACACAGGGTAAAAATAAATACATAAGTACATGAGTAAATAAAAGAAAGAAAAACAAATAATTTGATACCTTCTAAAACACTTTATTTTTTGGTTCCCAAACCACATAAGAGTACCTGAAGTTTCATATAGACTTGCTCCCTTGCTCCCCGGTTAATGCAGCACTGAAGAAGAGAAACCGCAGAAATAATAGATAGAAGTGATATGGGAAAAATCAATTTGGTGCAGTTTTTACAAACCTTTAAAATAGAGTGATTTAAGTGGTGATGGGATTTCATGACCAGCGACGGCCGAGTTTCTGATGGGAACACTGCTGATGATTTTCTGGTGTTTCTCTGAGTGGTTGGAAAGGGGAGGAATATGGGGTTTTTTTCCCTCCCCCTCCACTTACAAGAAAATGGAGGCAATGAAAAACAGAAGTCTCCCATAATATCCCATTAAGAGGAACAAATGAAATGTAGTTTCCTTATAGACAGAAAACACAAAGCTCTGACAGGCCCTGGGCAGGCCTTCCTGGCCAATGCTGCAGAAACTCAACACACCTGCACTGCCGTTACCATGGCGACTTCTCACCTTTTGCATTCCTTTGCTTGGAGGTTGAGACTGGTTCAGGGCACATTTGAGATTTCATGTTTCTCTTTGGTTTCTGGAAAAGGAAAGGCAAGGGAAAGGATTCTAAATGGACTTGCCTGCTGCCTTGGCTATTTGCATTTCGGCTTATGCAACATGTAAACTGGGTCCCACTGGGCAAGGAGGGCCTGCCAAGGGTAGGGAGTTGATACAACTTTAGCAGAGAGCCCAGAAGACCAACGTTCAAATCCCAGCCTCAATGACTCCATTTATTCATTCAAACAACCCTTCCTCTGGTCAGGCACTAGCAGGTACAGAGAAATGACTGAATGGCCAAGAGTCTGCCCTCAGAGAGCTGGAGGTCAAGAGGGAAACCTGGGTCATCAGATGAACATAAGACAGTTCAATATGACTTCACAGAGGCAGAGTCTGGTCCTATCACTGCCCGAAAAGGTGACCTCGTGGGGAGGAGAGAAACTATGTGAAACTGAAACTGCCTTGAGGAGGACTCGTAGCCCCACTCCAGCAAGCAAGATTCTGGCCTGCAAGAGTTCAGCATGTGGGCATCAAAATTAAGAGTAAGAAAAGTTGAGACTTACACTATGACCTCAGGCAAGTCATTTCCTTTTCCTAAGTCTCAGATTCTCCATCTGTAAACCAATGCTAATAACTTTGATGAAAACTTTGATGAAACTTTGATGCTAATAACATTGTTGAAAAGATTACATTAATTAATATATAACGATGAAGCAAAGAGCAGGCAGACCTAGACTCTAAACCTGACTTTTCAATGCCC
>PVKY010008098.1:0-14361 GCA_004027775.1 Bradypus variegatus
TATTTAATCTCTGAATCTTAGTCTCTTCATATGTGAAATGGACACAGCCTTACAGAATTCTGTGGATTAAATGCGATAATACGTGTCGTGATCAACTCAATGCCTGAAACAGCACTTGCTGTTAGTATCTGCTGTTGTGCTCTGCATAAAGCTATCCTGTACTAAGTTTTAGAAGATTTAAATTAAAATATATTCATTATTCTCTAGTTTATTCAGAACGTTTGTGAGGAGCAGTCTTCGATGAATTTCACCTATTATCCAGTAGAAGTTACTTTTTAAAGTATATAGTTGATTTTAGAGAACCATCTTGATTTTTAGGATTTTTCTATTTGATTTCTGTTTGGTTTCTATGGGTCGTCGTTTGCATTGACATTTGAGAATTAAAAAAAAAATAAAATACTGTAAGTACATTAACTATTTTATGCACATAAAATTTCAAATCACAACCCAAGAGATGTACCAAAAAAATTCATGCCACAATGACTCCATCTTAGTTATGTTAACTGACCCATATGGGTGCAGTCGGGTTTGGCAGTTTTGTGTGGAGCAAGAGGGAAGCAGGTGGGAGACAACGAGACTGGAAAGGTTGTAGGCCACCTCATAAGCTTCAGGTGCTGTAGGATGGATTTTCTGGGAAGCAGATGCTGATACAAATTTTTGGGAAAAGCAGACTGGGGCAGGGGAGGCTGCCAGATGGGAATGCAGGCCTGACAGCCTGTGCCAGCCCAGTGGGGAGCTCTGAAGCAAAGCCCCACAGAAGAGTCCCACACTGGGTGGAAATAGCCAGGCCCTTGCAGCACTGACTTGCTCAGAAACTGGCCGAGGGCCATCCTATGAAGAGCATGACCTTGACTCAAAAGCCAAGGTGGACCTTGAAGGAACTAAGAGCAGGGAGGCTGTCAGCCACGCACACTCCTTGCACCCGGGCAACGTGTCTCTCCTAGATGGCAGATTGGGGCAGCATGTCTCTGGGGCTGCCCCAGCAAGTCAAAATTTTGGAGTTTTATTCTAAGAGCAACAGAAAACCACCAAATAGTTTCAATCAGACATGATGGGATTGTATACATAGTTATATGAAATATTTAATACCTACTGAAAAATTCAGATAACAAATATTGGAGCGTCTGTCATGTACCAGGTGCTGTTTAGGTACTTGGGCTACGTGAGCAAACAAAGCAATGATTCTGGCTCTGGTGGAGCTTCAGTTCTAGCCAGAGAGGGTGAAACAATATGACAATGCTATATAAATTATATCATAATATAAAACTTTATATAATATATAAACCATAATTATTCTAATTATAGATTTGCTCCTCAAAGTGTGGTCCACAGGTCAACAGTGACAGTATCAGGGAATTTGTTAGATCTGCAGAACCTCAGGCCTCATCTGAGATCTACTGAATTAGAGTCTGCGTTTTCACAAGAATCCCGAGTGATTCTTAGGCACACTAAAACTGAGGTGCCCACCCTCAATATTAAGACAATTGCTAGAAATGCTAAGGTGTGGGGGACAGTTGTAGTGTCACAAAGGGTTGTCAGGGTAGAATTCACTGAGAAGGGGACCTTCGGTTGCAGACATGAAGGAAGTGAGGGTGTTAGCCGAGCGTCGGGGTTCAGAGAGGATCCCAGGAAGAGCACACAGGTCTAAGGCCAGGGTGTGCCCTTGAGGAACAGCCGGATGGCCAGTTCGGCTGGAACCGAGGGCAAGAGAAGTGACAGAGGTGTCCACACTCATGTATAATCATCCAGTTTCAACCCAAACTTTCTTAAGAGAAGGTTGGGAGTTGGAATCTCAAATTGGATTAGGCCTATAAGGCAGGAGCAGGAGTCATTCTAGCTATACAAAGGTAACGCTTTTTCTAAATAAATGTTTCAAAGCAAATCAAGCTATGTTGGGCTCCAGCCAGCCAGGCTAAATGAGCAGTGGAAGAAAGGGAGAGTGCCATCTCAAAACCAATTTTCAGAGGGAGAGGGGGGCAGGAAGGCACCCCTGGGATGGAGCAGGGAAGCAGAGAGCCAGCGTTCCCGGTGGGAAGAATCTACCCCATGTGCCTCGTGGGTCACATCAGAGACACAGCTATTTTAGGAAGTACTTGGAGCTTCTGCTCAGAGAAAAAGCTAAGAAAGTATTGTTCCATGCTTCCCCTTCTAGAAAATTTTGGTCTTAAGTAATAAGACCAAATGCAATGAAGGCAGAGGGGAATTTTAGTTAAGAAGCTGTCCAAGAAAAAAATCTCTCTTGAAGAAGTTAGCCTGGAAGGTGAGACCCAAGAGTTCCTGGGAATACACTGGTTGAGTGAAACTCTCCATTTTAAGCTTTCCCAAATAGGAAAACAGGTTTTGAAGATGACTATGTAATGTCACACAACTAATCAGGGTCAGAAATGAGGCAGGTCTTGGAGGTGAGCCCATGACAGGGCAGGGGCAAGTCTGAAAGAGGTGGAAAAACCCTTTGGAAGATAAAATGTTGATTCAGAAAACCCTTTCACAGCTTACAGATGGGTTTCTTTCCTGTTTTCCTATAAAAACTCCTTGATTTCTCTTTATCCCTTCTATTTCCCCTGCCTGCCACCACCTTGTCCAACTTATTCTTTATCTGCCACTGCTCAGTGACTCAAACCTTCCTAGGCAGGCAGGAGCCCTTGGCACGGTGACCCCACTAACTTTTCTTCAGTGCCAGTAAAAGTAAAAATACTCTTCAGCTTTTACCTAAATAATTAGAAGCCAATGGGCCTTTTAACATTAGGAAATTCTGCATTTTTTTTTGTTTGTTTGCGTTTAGGATTATCGTCTATTTTCTATTTATTCCTGTCTCTGTGATAAGCATATTCTGGGGCCAACTTGGTTCATGCTATTTCCCAAGAAAAAACAACAACAAAAAAAAACAACCAAACTGCTTATGTAGCCATCCCCGTGGAGCCCAGAGCTTCCTAGGCGTGAAATTGACTGACGCACATAAAGGCAGCAGAGGCAGGTCCACATGCCACTTGCCACCATTTTTTTTTTTTTAGTGTGTGTTTATAATCAGTAAATGGCTGTGGGTGTTTAAATGTTTCCCTAATACTGATGGAGAACGGATGCCACTGTAACTTGAACTTGTATTGCCACGCAGATGGTGGAAATAAACATCCAGTTCTGCACAGTTTTGTTTGTCTCACATCTAAAAGATCAGCTGAGTGTCAGGCTTCCACGGTGCCAGCAGGGGGCTCGGGCGGGGGCACGGCAGAGCGGAGCTGCTGGCAGGTTCCATATTGGCTTCTGCGTTGAGAGCCGAGGACAGCAGATTTCCCAGCAAGTGGGAGGCGGTTCACTGCAGCCGGAGACCCGCCCCAGAGTTAGAAGACAGCAGCTCCAAAAATTCCTTCCTAACATCAAAATGTGCCTTCACGAAACTTAGCTCTCAGGATCCGCCGCCTCTAGCCCTTCTCCATTACAAAATTATTCCATTCCACCTGGAACGCCTGCTGGGCCTTCCTCTCCAACTTTCACTTTCTCAGACACCTTGAAAAATGGGCTCATTTCAGCACAGTGGTTCAATTCGACACCAGATTGGATTTTGCCCCCCTAGCCTGCCCTGCTTGTCCCTTGAATTGCCTCCTTTTGGGGGGGCCTCTTGCTCTCCTACTTATTCCCTACCGTTCCCGGGCACATTGTAAGCCTAGAATAAATATTTGTTGAGCAAACGATCAACTAATTTATCCATGTCATTTAAATAACTGATAAGGTTTAATATTAACTTATCATTGTAATATATAGCCTATTTATGTTTTAGAAGGTTTGGTATAAAGATAGAAGTGCATCTCTGAAATTTTGCAAATTAATGAGCAGAAAGAGTAGGGTGTGTTTTGGGACAGGGAAGTCTTCCTGTTATGTTAAGATTACACAGGGAGGAAGCCTACACCTCGGGAAGAAGGCCAAACTTGGGAATGCCCTGCAAGCCATTTCTCTGGGGCAGAGACAGGGGTCTGAAACGTGAATGTTTCAGAGATGATTCCATTCCTCAGGACTAAAGAAACTGCAACATGTGCGAGGGGTATGGGCTTTGTGACAAAGGCCTTCCTAGCTGGTTTGGTCTGCTTTAGTCTGGAATCATGCAAAAGCAAGGCAAGAGGCTCCCCATTCCCTTATTCCACTCACCCACCCCCCAACTCCCCACTGTTTTTTTCCCTCAAACTAACCTCCTTATTCTGAATCAGATAATACGGTCATCCCTTGCATTGTATAGAGTGCTTTCTGGGATCACAAAATGCTTTAACATGCATTATCTCGTTTTCATCTTCTGACAGTCTTTGGAGCTGGGCAGGGCGAGATGAGTAGCCTTGCTTTGCAGTTAAGCCCCAGTGACGCCCGGCGACTCGGGTGGCTCACCTGGCATCAGTTCTGAGGGGCAAGGTCTAGAAACTCTGGGCTCAGGGCGCTTTTGGCAGCCTCGGGGCTCTCGGGGAGACATTAGAACCAGAGGTAAGAGCCTGTGCTTCAGAGCAGGGCTCAGCAAACTTTTTCTGTAAAAGGCCAAGTAGTGAATAGTTTAGTCTCGGTGGAATGTACAGCCACTGTTGCCACTGCTCAACTCTCCTTCATTGTACAAAAGCAGCCATAGATCATAGGTAAATGAACGAGCCTGATTGTGTGCTAATAAAATTTTATATATGGATGCTGAAATTTGAATTTCCTTTAATTTTCATGAGACACAAGGTATTCTTCTTCTTTCGATGTCTTTTCAATCATTTAAACATGTAGAAACTCTCCTTGGCTCATGGGCCCTACAGAAACAGGAAGTGGACTGAATGGGCCAGAGTTTGCCCATTCTTCTTTAGAACTGACTGCCCGGGTCCAAATCCCTTTTTGCCATTTATCAGGTATGTAATCATGGACAGGTCACCTAGATAAGCCTCAGTGACCTCAACTGCAAGATGGGGGAAAGTCACGAGAATTTCTACCTTAAGGGGCTAGAGGATAAAACGCAATGATTGTAAAGTGTTTAGAATCATGACTGGAATAGAGTCAGCCTTCCACATAGGTGGTGGGTGTGGTTATCAGGTGATGCTAAGTCCCACCGAGTTGCTTTTCCCCAAGATATACTGGAGGGGATTCTGGTCTCTTGGTAACAACCTCAGCCTTTTTAGGACCTGGAGGTGATGAAAACGATGTTTTGAGGCGAAATTTGTACATGTCCATAGGACAGGATGCTTGTTTTTCTTCTTCTTTTAACCAAAGATAAGCCTTTTAAAAATAAAACTTCTCAGTGATGAGAACCGCCCAGAACAAATAAAAACAGGCTGTGTTCAATCTGCTGCTACAAGTAAGGGTAAGCACTGAGCAAGCTCCTCTCCTGCAGGATTGTCTTTGAACCTGGCCGGGTTTATTCACCAACTGCTTGAGGCCCCTGCGGTTATTCCTGCTGTCACTCAAAGATCCCTTAGCTTGTCCAAGCCCCGCTCTCTCCGCCTTTTCAAAGGAAGAGGGTTAGGATAGGGCAGAGAAGAGATGATGAGAACCAAAGCCAGGCACGTCCACTGTCAGTCCTGTCCTTGCCGCTTGCCTTGTGACCTTGAGCACATAGCTTCTATCTTCTGAAATTTGTTCTCCCCTCTGTACAAGGGCAGAATATTCCCTTGCAGAGTTGTCGTGAAGATTAAACAAGATGACGTGTGATACTAATCTTACATCTGCTGTTTCATGAGGCGTTTGTTGATGGTTCTTGGGGGCAGCAGACCACTCTTTCCTAGGTGATGTGAAGATGGAGGTGATGGTGGTAGGAGGACTCGGAAGACTGTCAGAGCAAAGCCACAATCTTCTGCTCTGGTCCGTATGCCCCAAACCTCAGGCAGGTCCACAGCTTTTGGGACCCCCCCTCCTCCCCCCAGGGACTCCCCTTGATTCAGGGCTGGTTTCTACAAAGGTAGGTGGATCTCAGAATCTCCTCTTGATGCTTCCACCAGGTCAACTGGGAGAAGGTGGGACCCAGAGTCATAGTCCTTCCCGGGGGGCCCTGGGACCTCCAGGGCTGGCTCCGCCCCAGCCCAGACACCCCCATGTGCCCGGCCCATCTGCACTGGGGCAATGTTGGTCCTCCCACAGAGTCCTAGACCTCTTCAGGGCCCGGGAGGGGACACAGCAGTCACCAACCACCAGCCTGCATGCTCAGGGCAGCAGAGTCCTCCCAGCTTCCTGGGATCCCAGAACCCACCACGTGAGGACCCTGAGTCTGTGCTCTCAGCTCTGGTGACTCTCCGTGGAGTCCTGTGCTGGGCTCTGCTTGCTTCCCAGGGGCCTCCCCAACCCGAGAATCCCGGGCGTAGCAGCCACCATTAGCACACGCCTGTCTTACTGATATGTGTGATGGTTTTAAAATACACCTGCAAGTTCTTGGTCACTCCTGCAGAAAAGTTGGTGTCTGACTCCCCTCCCCCTGCATCTGGGTCAACTTTTGTGACTCATTTGTAACCACTAAGATGCAGGGGAGGGGAGGCAGCATGACCCCCAATACTGGGTCAGAAGAGGCCATGCAGCTGCTCCCTGCACCATCTCGTCCCCTCACTGGCTGCACATTGTTGGGAAAGCGGCTTAACTTTTCTGTGCCTCCATTTTCCTTATCTATAAAATGGGGAGAGTAATTACACCTACCTCACGGAACTGACAGGAGAATTAAATTGGCTAATACATGTGTGCCAGTTTGAATGTATTCTGTCCCCCAGAAAAAGCCATGTTCTTTGATGCAATCTTGTGGGGCAGACATATTAGTGGGGATTAAGTTGGAACATTTGGATTAGGTTGTTTGCATGAAAGTGTGCCCTACCCAACTGTAGGTGATAACTCTGATGAGATAATTTCCATGGAGGCGAGGCCCCACTCATTCAGGCTGGGCCTTGGTCAGTGGAGCCATATAAATGAGCTGATAGGCAGATGGAACTCAGTGCAGCTGTGAGTGACATTTTGAAGAGGAGCTACAGCCAAGAGGACACCTTGAAGAAAGCACAGGAGCTGCAGATGAGAGACAGTTTGAAGACAGCCGTTAAAAGAAGACTCTTGCTCTGGAGAAGCCGAGACAGGACAAATACCCCAAGTGCAACTAAGAGTGACATTTTTGAGGAACTGCAGCTAGAGAGGAACATCCTGGGAGAAAGCCATTTTGAAACCAGAACTTTAGAGCAGTCACCAGCCATGTGCCTTCCCAGCTAACAGAGGTTTTCCGGACACCATTGGCCATCCTCCAGGGAAGGTACCCAATTGCTGATGTGTTGGACACTTTATGGCCTTGAGACTGTAACTGTGTAACCAAATAAACCCCCTTTTATAAAAGCCAGTCCATCTCTGGTGTTTTGCATTCCGGCAGCATTAGCAAACTAGAACAACATGTGACAGGCTTAGAACTGTGTCTTAACAAAATAAATGTTGACTCTTACTATTATCTTGTTGTCTTTATTTCATGGCCCCAATTATTTCCTGAAATTATCATGTTTACCTTTTTATAGCTCTTTCTCCGTGAGAATGTGAGTGTGCAGATCAGGCACTATGGGAACTGTCCTCCTGCACCACCTAGAAGAGTGTCTGGCAAACAGTGGGGACTTGTTCCAGTTGATATCAAGTCTGGCTGTATATAACTGATAAACCCAAAACAGTAGTTCCTGAAGGTGGCAGCCCAGGGATAGTTCTGCGGTGCTATTATCATCGGAGGCACCGGCTCCTTCTACCTTGCTTCTCTGCCAGGCTTAGTCTGCCTACCACAGGGTCCACGATGGCTGCTTGGGCTCCAGCCATCATTTCTGAATTCTGTGGTAGGGACATGGAAGTGTAAAACAGTGCTCTGCTTTATTATTTTTTTAACTTCATTTATCAAAAAATTAAAAAACAAACAAAAAACAGCATTTCAAACAAAATCCAAACTGCTTTCCTTTAAAGGAAACTTTCCCGCTGTCCCCCACAACTCTATATACATCCTATCGACCTGACCTTAGTTACATGGCTACACCTAACTCCAAAGCAAGCTGGGAAATGTAACCAACTAAAAAGGTAGCAATATTCCCAGTTAAAAATTGAGGTTGTGAGGGAGAGGGGAAATATTAAGAAGAAACCAGGAGTCTCTGGCCAGTGCCTGGTAAATCTCAGCCAGATGGATAAATGGTTCAGCCAGTCGCAGCCCTTTCTGACCATGCCCAGGATTCCCCTGCACTGGTGGCCAGCTGACCTGTAATTTTGTGCCAGCTTTGCCTCTACCACGCTGTCACTACTGCCCGGTGGCATGGAAGCCAAATGACGGGAGGCTGGCTCAGGCAAGAAGGATGGAGGTGAAGCAGAAGAAGCCACTCTTTGTTCTTGGCTGACATTCTTCTCCCTGTAAGCAAAGCTCCTCTAAATCACTGCCTGAGCAGGCTCTGCAAGAGGAGCCCCTCGGCTGGGTGAGGGGTGACCAACCTACAGTGAGGCTGTGGGATGGAGCAGGAGGACATTCCTCCCACCCCAGGACTTCATCCACTGGCTACCAGGAGGTTCTTACATTTCACCCCAACAACATGCAAGGTGTCTCCTGGGTGCCATGGCCAGTGGGAGTGGCAGCAGTCCTCCTGGGCAGGTGCAAAGATTCCAGCTGATGAACAGGAAACTTCAGGCCAGAGAGGCCAAACACCCAACTCGGGCACTTGGGTCCCAAGAGCCCTGGACCACATCCTCCCTGGCTCAAGGCTACAGCATCTTCTGAGAAAGTTGGGCTATAGTGGGTTCTGGAAACATGTGCCAAGTCACAAGCTTGTGCTTCTGAAAGGGGAAAGCAGGGAGCCAGGTTTGGGGAAATCAAGGCCAGGTTTGTACATGCCAAGCAGACAGATCTGGGACCTTTACCTGGACTCAGTTTCTCTGCAGCTTTCTGCGCTCACAGCCACCTTCCTCCTCCCTCCATCTCAGCCTCCTCTGACCTGGGGCTGAAACCTCTGGGTGTCAGGCATGAAGGGTCTCGAGTGTTCATGGTCTCCTTAGTCCTCAGGAAATTAAAAAAAAGTGTGTTTCTGGCTAATAGGCAACTCCCCACCACCATCCCCTCCACCACCACCACTGGACCCTTCAGAACCTGAGTCTGGAGGTGGGGATAGATGAGGTACCCAGCTTTGAGTTCTTCCCTGCTCCTATCACACACTAAGCACCTGGCAAGGCACTTTATGTCTATCAACCTTCTTCATCTGCTCCTCAATCCTATGAGACTGTTACAATCCCCATTTTACAGATGAGGAAACTGAGGAGTGGAGAGGTTTGTTTGCCCAGGGACCCTGCCTACCGGGAACCTCAACAGTGATCACGTGGAACACGGAAGACCAGCTGGAGAAAGTGTGGCCTCCCCTAAGTCGCCGGCCTTGCCAGCCGGGCGAGAGTGCCGCAGGCCCCACCCACACTGCCCAGGCCATCTGCAGCTGGGGACAGCTAGGCTCCGGGCAGCTGGGGAGACGCCTGTAGAACCATTTCCCAGAAAAGGAGAACAACAGAAAATGTGGTTTATTAAGCGGGAGAAGGTGGGAGGAGACTGGAACCAAAGGAAGGATTTGTTTTTCAAGAAGTAGGCTTTTCTCCGTTTCTCATTCTTCAACTTTCTTTTATTAAGAAAAAGCACTGCCTTTTAAGACGTTGAACAAATTGTCCTCAACAGTTTCATGGGGTCCCCTGTCCCCAAACTCACCCTGGCTGTAACTTCAGTACACAGTGGCAGAAATGTCATTTCTTCTTAGAAATGGCAAGTGCAAGTGGGGGGTTCTGACTCTTAGCTTGGCTTCTGCTCCAGCAGTCCTATGACAGAGCCACGCTCCCTTAACAGAACTCCAAAATCCACAAACCTAAGGTCTAAAAAATCAGACCTGATATGAATCATGAAAGACTCTTTTTAGTCTTTGTTTATCCCACTGTGTGAATATTCATACATTTTGCCGCAGAGATATCAATGTGATTGTGTAAGGGAAACTGCCCCATACAGATCAAGTCCCATATTAATCTTTGTTAAAATACAAAAATTGTGAATATGGAAACATATCTGGTCCCAAGGGTATCAGATAAGGAATCACAGACCTGCATCAGAAAAATGGCTGAGGATTATTCTACTCATCTTTCCCTCATTCTTTCTTTGCCCTTCTTCTCTGAATGCTTTCTCACTCTTTTCATTCTCCCCTTCTTTTTAATATCCTGCTCATTCTTTTCTTCCCCTTTACTTTTTCATCTTAGTTCTTTGACTCTTTTCCCCCATGATTGCATGTTGTTCTAGTTTGCTAATGCTGCTGGAATACAAAACACCAGAGATGGATTGCCTTTTATAAAAGGGAGGTTTATTTGGTTACACAGTTACAGTCTTAAGGCCATAAAGTGTCCAAGGTAACACATCAGCAATCGGGTACCTTCACTGGAGGATGGCCAATGGTGTCTGGAAAACCTCTGTTAGCTGGGAAGGCATGTGGCTGGCATCTGCTCCAGAGTTCTGGTTTCAAAATGGCTTTCTCCTAGGACATTCCTCTCTAGGCTGCAGTTCCTCAAAAATGTCACTCTTAGTTGCACTTGGGGTATTTGTCCTCTCTCAGCTTCTCTGGAGCAAGAGTCTGCTTTCTCATCTGCAGCTCCTATGCTTTCTTCAAATTGTCCCTCTTGGCTGTAGCTCCTCTCCAAAACATTACTCACAGCTGCACTGAGTTTCTGCTGTTATGTCAGCTCATTTATATGGCTCCACTGATCAACTTAGACCCACCCAGAATGGGCGTAGCAACACCTCCATGGAAATTATCCAATCAATCATCACCCACAGCTGGGTGGGGCACATTTCAAAGACACACTCAAAGAATTACAATCTAATCAACACTGATAACATCTGCCCACACAAGGTTACATCAAAGATAATGGCGTTTGGGGGACACAATATATTCAAACTGGCACACATGTATCCACCCCATGTTCCCTTCCATCCTTCCATCCATCCTTATAGTCATTCATCCTTCCATCCACCCATCTAACAAATATGTACTGAGTGCAACATGGAACTGTGGATGCAGTGATGAAAGAGTGCATATGTCCTGATGCTTGTGGAGAGTTCAGTTTAGTAAGAGAGCAGACAAGTAAAGAGATGATAACCAGGCTGTATAATAAAAGTAAAGACAGGAGAAGCATATGAGTACATAGGAGGAGCACTTCACCCAGATTTGGGAGATGTGATGTAGCCTAAGTGGGGGTCTGACAGGTGGCCTTATTGCCTCTCAAATTTACCATCCTTCCACCCAAAGGCACTACAAGCTACTAGCATGCTGGCTGGGTAACACCAGCTCAACCATATCCCTCATCTCTTCTTCCAGCCTGTGCTCCCAGCACCCTTTTCTGCAGGGCCACCACCAGGATGTCAGAAAGGTTTCCTGAAAGAGGGCCACCTAAGTGAGGAGTCGGAGGATTTCATCACCTGGGATTTCCTTCTTTCATCTTTATTTTTTGATATCCAAGTCTTTCCTCATGGATGGTGCTCCCAGGAAAAAGACTTCCTTCCTGATAATCTGGTTTAGTCTGGCTCATGGTGTCTAAAAGAGCCAATGGAGAAGGTTTCAGGAGGCAGATACGGGGTCTGGTTGGCTTTCTTGGTGTCTGTGATGAGCTGACAAGGGGAGAGCAGGAGAGAGACCTCAGCCAGGAGGAGTGCATCCCACTAGGGGGAGGGTGGGCAGGAGGCTGTGTTTCCTTAAAGGCTGGGACCAATCAGTGGTGCTACAGCCACCTAAAAGGACTGAAAACAATGCTCAACCGATGCAAAAAATTTTAACAGGAAAACAGAAAATCATCTCCTATGATCCCATCGTCCCTCAGAACGGTTTTTTCCAGCTAAATTCAGAAAATGTGACAAAGAATGTAGAGATAGTGTAGTATAGTGGTTCAGCATGTGAATTTGAAGGCCAGCTCTGCCACTTATTGGCTGTGTGACCCTGGAGAAGTTACATACCCTTTCTGTGCACCAGTTTTCTCAGCTGCAAAAGGGGGATATAAGCTGCACCTACTTCATAGAGTTGTTGCAAGGATCACTTGGGAGTCTGTAAAGTCAAGTCCTTGGAGCAAGTTCTGGCACATTGTATGCTCTTCAGAAAATGTTGCTGCTACTATTTAGAGTGTGCACCTTTGTTGAAGCTCAGAACAGACTGCAGCCGCACTTGGTTTGCTTCTAGCTTCTTCTAAGAGACTTACTTTAAACAGCTGTTCAGGGAACTTGTCAACAGATTCTTAAGACCAGGAGGATTGGGAAAGGATATTTGGCTGCTTTAAAGAATGCCATTCCTAAGGTTCAGCTAAATTGCACTCTTAAGACACTGAAAAACTTGCTGACAAACCACAGAACTGCTGTCAGTGTTCCTTGAAGAGTCACGAGGTAGGGGAGTGGTGGGAGAGAGCCAGGGATGGGGAGAGTTTTTCTAGTTCTTTTTTTAAGGGAAAAAGGGTAAATTGTAGAAACTCTAGACTGGTTTCATACCAATGCCTTATAAAATTATCAGACAGTTTGGGTACTTGTAGGAAGAAAGGAGTCATCATCCTTGAACAAGTCATGCAAACCAGCCTCATCTCTTTTGGGGATAAGGTTGAGATGGATTTGGAAAATGCTGAAGACCCGGTGGACCCTGATATTGTGGGATATTTATCAGAGACCCTCCCAGTGTCCTTTTGGACAAGAAGGAGAAGTATATTCTGGCTTAGTAGCTCAGGTAGGTTGATTAATCCATGGCTGTAGCCAAAGAATGTCGAATAAAGATCAGTTTGAGTAGAAGGTCTTAAGAGCTGACTCCCGGGCCCCCGCGTCTCTTTTATAAACAGACCACAGCGCTGGACTTATATTCTCTTATTTCCCTCTCTCTGACCATAGTTTTAAAGATTTTGTTTACTTGCTTGTAGAAGCACATTTAAGTACTAATAGCAGTTTAGTAGGATAATTTTTTACTTGCTTTTAAAAGATTTTTTCCACCAATGGTCCAATGTTTCATCAAAATTCAAGCAGTTCAGTAATCATGTCATGTTTCATGTAATTCTGAAGCCCCTAGGGAATCTTGCTGTTGAAGAAGCAAACTACCTGGCCAACAGGCATTGTCTTCTGCTCTTGTTCTTTGAAAAAATATTTGCTCAACCTCAACTGTGTGCAAGGCACTGTGCTAGACACCAGAGGATCACAGGATCAAAAAATCAGAAGGAACTTGGAGGTTTTGGGGAATATGTTTCCTGATAGCGTAGGAATTGTGGAAGTATTTCAAGGAAAGCCGTTGTTATACAGCATTCCACAAAAGGTTTGCAAACTTCTTTACCCTTTGTGCTGGGCTTTTACTTTTGCAATAAAAGCTGATCTCATGGGAGTGGCCATAAAGGCAAAACTGCAGTCCAGGCATTATTTTTAAAGCAAGGAAGCATGTTCAGAAAGGAAATCCTGAATGGTCAAATTTGGCCTACTCTGGAAAACAAAAACAAAAACAAAAACTAACAAAGCACACACACACACACACACACACACACACACACACACACACGCACAAAAAGCCAACACCACTATAAAAAACCCAGCATCCCCAGACGTGGAGTGCTGGCTCATACCTGTCTTAGCCAATCCTTTTCTGGGTTCTGCTGTGGTGTGTGTGTGGTTGGACCAGCTGTGCACAATGTACCCTGCACATTACAGGGAAATTTTTGCTTGAAAGCAGAGGCAAACACATCATGGATCACGGTGGTGACAAGCCAGGAGCCCACATCCCCTAGAGTTTCCTATAACAGCCGCTTTTTTCACTTCTTAGCACTATACACAGTGAGTTTTTTTTTAAATGGCAAGCCAAATGAAAAAGAGAAATAGCATTCCACTCTTTTAGCCTAGCCCATTCCCCACCTCTCCCTTCCAACCAAATCAGATTGCTGTTCTATCAGTCTGGAATTGTGTAGGTAATTCATACGGAGGTGTTCATTGAAATTCCTGAGCTGCTAGGGGTTTGGTAGGTCAGTGTCTGGTGATTTTGTGCTAGTGGCTGAAACTATGTTTCAGAAATGGGAACTTCATCCCACATGGCCTCCTGCAGCAGCTCTGGACCCTGGCTGTCCATTAGGACAATCTACCAAGCTTTGTAAAAATACCAGTGCTTGGGCCCCGCTCCGGACCAAGTGACCCAAATCTCTTTGGGTTGGCCTGGTTTTCTGTAATTTTTAAAAAGCTTCACAGGCAATTCTAATCCACTGAAGTGGCAAGAGCTCAGAGTTTAAGGTCAGAGACCTGGGTTCAAAATCTGACTTTGCTGACTTTTGAGAGGACCTTTGAAGAAGGTCCTTAACTTCCTTATTTGAGGCTGCTTTCTCAACTATAAAATTGGGGGTGATAGTAACTACTTCTCAAGGTTGAGA